>RJWT010001196.1:0-50937 GCA_004365215.1 Cuniculus paca | reverse complement strand
AAATACAAAAAAAAAAAAAAAAAAAAGGAGATTTCCTTTATTTCTTTACTAAGCATCTTCTTTTTGTCTTCCTTTCTCCTGGTTTACTTCAGTGTTTAGTGGACCACAATCCTGTTATGAAAAGGAAATATGTTTTTGAGGCTTTCATGTTTAATATAGTTTTAGTCAAACTTTATACTTGGTCTATTGTCAGTTCATTAATTCTGTGAAGGAAATTATTTTCCTTCCTTATTCCTTCCACATTCTTCAATACCCATTGTCACTGGAAAGAAAGCCAACACTATATTCTAAGATTTATCTCTGGCTCCTCCAAGGTAGAAGATCATAGCATCTTTTTTGTGTTTATATACTCTGAAATTTCTGAATGCTTTTGATTAGGTATTGGTCCACTTGAAGCCTCTTTGATGAGAACTTTCTGGACTCCTTCAGTGTGGAAATTCGTGTTCATCCATTTCAGAAATGCTCTTATTTTGTTGCACATCTGCCATTTAATTCTCCTCTTACCTATTTTTAGAATGTCACTATTTGAGTATACATCTTCCTTGATTGGGTCTGTAATTTTCTTATCTTTTCTTTCTTATTTCCCATTTTCTAAAAAAAAAATTGCCTTCTGGAAGTTTTCCTTATTGTCTAACATTTATAAGTGAACATTTTGCCCCACTTTAATATTTTCATACTCAAAATACCATTTCTTTCTAAAATTTCCCTTTTCTTTGAATTTCAATCTTGCTTCATAATTAGAATCTTGTTTTCTTTGCATTTAAATCTTAGTCCTTTTTTCCCAAAACAAGAGAGCTAGCTACCTTCACCATTAGGATATCTGGTTTGTCTAAATGATTTGTGTGTTATCCCCTGTGTGTTGTGATCTCTGTCCCCCATATTAGTGATGTTTTCACGGTATTTGATAATCTTTAGTTTCAGGCATAAACTTAAAAGTTGAGACAGAGATGGCTCAAAAGCTGCTAACACATATTATAATTTCTATTGGTCATTTCCTTAACCGAGGGTAATAGACATGGGTTGGCTCTGCAGCTGGTCCTGTATTCAAGAACAGAATCTTCTGTTCTCCTATGTATAGGGTATAAGTCAGGCTTCATCCTTGTAAGCTTATATATTTTTCTTAGAACTCTTACTTATTTTTTAGTGGGGTTTCAGGAGGGCACAAAATAGATAAGTTTGTGCAAACCTTATCTTGACCAAGAACTGTTTTTTCCAAAGAATGTTAGCAGCTAGGACATAACTTAAAAATATAAGCATTAATTAATAATTGCTATGAATAGATAATGTAACAAATCCAGGAAGTTGAATAGTGATTATCCTTTCTACTTTTTTAATGCTTTGTGTAGTAAAAGTTTTATTTTGAATTCAAGTCTAAAGTGTCAGAAAGTTCTTAAGAACTTATAAAACTGATTTGGGGAGGAGCACAATAATTTGGTCAAATAGAATAAAAGACTTTAAGAACAGTTTATATTTCCTCAGCAATACCGGGCTCAATTCACAAATTTAAAACTGAATTTGTGGTGCTGAGCATGGGCTGGAGATGGGCACCTCTGAGGCACCCTGTAATGCGTCCTCCGTGGATCCCTGTTTGGGAGCACCAGGAGTCAATATATTTGTCACTGTCTTTTGGAGAAGACCAAACTCCTAGCAAAGAACCTTCCAGTTTCTATCCAGAGGGGAGTTACCTGGGAGTCAGATCCAAGTATGAGAAAAAGGTAGGGTCTCTGCATTCAGTTTTTAGGATGAATCTGGTGATTAGCCCCACTGCTGTCAGTAATGTATGGATAGCACTCCCCTGCTGAGGATTCTCTGTTGTCTGCTCTAAGGAACACATCTACAGACTTTCATGTGGAGGAAGAGCAAAGCAGTGATAAGCAGAAGACAGCAGAGATCTCACTGGTTCTCAGTCCACCCAGGCTGAATGAGTTCAAAATCATCCCTTCACCTCTGTTCTAGAAGTAAATGATGCTCTCAGTGATTCTGCTGGGATTTTCAGTACTTTTCCAGATTGATGTTAATACCATCTCATCCATTTGTTTCTATCATCTGATATGACGGACCTTTTGGCCTCTCATATTCTTCATCCTTGTGAGTTAGCTTTAGGGTATAACCTTGTCTTAGTTACTTTTCTCTCACTGCTGGAACAAAATACCTGACACCCAAAATTAAGGAAGGAAATGTTTATTTAGCTCACAGTTTATGTAGGTTTCAGTCCATAATCAGCTGGTTCCAACGCAGGGTGGCATGGCACAGGGGCTATGCTTCAAGGAGACAGAAGAAAGCAAAAGCAGTGAAAGCAAAAGGGGTGGGGGCAAGCCTCTTTTCCTCCCTTGTACTGTAAACAGGCTACCACCCCCTAGAGTGGGTGTAGCACTCACAGTGTCTTCCTGCCCTCCTCTTGCATAGGATGAGGATGTTTACAAAGTAAGAACTCTGGCTGACTGCTGAGTAGCTTAGTTAAACTTCTAAACTTCTCAAATTGATACAATGTATCAACCATTACAAACCCTTTTCTATAGTTTTTGTTTGTTTTTAGTACTCCATCTTAATAAGAAACCAAAATGAAATAAGTTTCCATATTTGGCTCTCTCATAGCATATGATGGTATCTCACATATAGCAAGCACTAAACTGGTATTTGTAGAATTGAACAGATGAGCACTTTAAATGCAGTCAAAACAATATTTTCATTGACTACAGATTTATTTATTTGAAAAATTAATAAAATCAAATACATTTCCCTTGCCTTCCAATAAAGCAACATATAAGTAATCCCATAAGTAAAAAATTCTGTATCACAAAGAGTTCACAAAACTTTAGGTGGCCATTTTATTTGCTCCTGTTCTCTTATCTAGTCAACAAATACCTATTGAGCAACCAAAATGTCACTGGCAATCACTAAGATTAATGTTTGCATTTTATTACTAACATGTCTACTTTAAATTAGTAGGAATGTACTCTAGATGAATGCTTATAGGTTAAGATTTGTTAGCTCCCAGTCAAGAGCAGATTGAAATTTCTGTAGTTTATATATGTCACTATATATACAACTTTGATATATAGACTCTATTCTTTTACTAAATGTAATAATGCAAATGGAGGTTTAGTTTATTGCTTCTGTGTAAAGCTTCATCAGGTTTCTGAGAGGGTTAGGAAACTTATTGCAATGCATTTGGAATTTAGTTAGAATCAGGTTGATATTATTAACATTTTTTTCAACTAGAATTATATTTAAAACCACTAGACTTTGATAAATTGTTCAGTTTATCTAGATAGTACAATGTTTCCTTAGGGATATATTAGATATTTAATTTTTGTACTTGGATATTTGATCTATTCAAGTTTATGGATCAGCAGACACTACAATATTCCACAGATCTCTTCATTTTTCATTTTAGAAATAGATCAATTGCTTGTACAATAGTGTGGCATTTCTTCTGTAACCATTTGCACAGACCATAATTGGTTTTCGTTTATAGAAAAAAGCATCATATTCAGATGGTGCATTGAATGGCAAATTTCTACATTGAAAATGGCATCATTTTAATGTATAGTTTTTTAAAAAATAATGTAGATAACTCAAAGATAGAATGGACTGTTTTGGTTACAGATGTTTAGCATTTATTTTACCTTTCTGAATAATTTTGATTAAAATTAAAAATTAATTGGAAAGAAAATAATATCTAGTGAACATTTTCTATATGCCAGATATTTTGCTGAACAGTTTGTATGCTTTGTTTCATTTATTTTCCAGGCAGTTCTATAAGGTTGTTGTTAGTCCCATTTTGTAGACTAGAAATATACCAAAGCCAATAATAAAACATCAAATAATGGGATACTAAAATCCACAGTAGCTAATGCTCAATGAATGTAACCTAACTATGGACCATTGTTTGAGTGTTTATGGACATATGGTCCTCCCTTCTCTGCAACCTCACTTTCCATGAAGCCACTTTCCATGGCTTCAATTGGCTGCTTCCCCAGAATATGAGAGAATTTCAGAAAGAAATAATTGATGGGTTAAATTGAATGTCATTGTGAGGAACATGATGAAATCTCAAACTGCCACACTCTGTCTCTCCCAGGACTAGATCATGTCTTCGTCATTTACACACTGTGTGTGCTGCCCGCCTATAGACACTTCGTAGCTGTCTCAATAATCAGATGAAAAATGCATGGCCATGGTGTATATAGGGCTTCAAAACAAGTTTCTCTAGGATAAGGGTGGACAACTCTAGTTCATCTTTTGATCTTCATTGGGTCTATGAGGTGGGGCCATTATTACTCCTGTTTAACAAATAACAAGAGATGGTCAGAAGGAAGAAGTGAATGCTTCAAAAATTACGAAATTACAAAATGTGAAATCCAAGTAACAGCAAGCATAGCTGGTACTGAGATAGGATGCTTTGTCCACTTGCTAAATTTTATGGTGCAAGTAACAGAAATTTCACATTTGTCATTTTACATTACAAAGTCTGGAGAGAGAGAGTGGTTTTTAAGTTTGGTTTATACAACATCATCGTAAAGGACCCAGGTTCTTACTGTGTTTGTTTGGCCAGATCAGTGTGGCTTCTAAAACTGGGTCTGCTCCTTACTGGCTATCAGTTAAAGCAAGTTATTTAAATTTTCTGAGCCCAAGCATATTCAAAGGTAACTGGGAGTGACTGTTTTTCAGTCTTGATGTAGGATTTGAAACAAAAAGTCTGCAGCAACTGCAGCCTTCATATCTCAGTTTTTAGTTTCTTCATCTATGACATCAACAGAATGGTATCACCTACTCCGTGGGTCATTGAGAAGAATAAGGTAGTTAAAACACATAAAATGCTAACAACTGTGTCTGACAAGCTGTACAGGCCACATATGTGTTCATCATAGTTGTTGGTAGTTTTGTGACAATATTCAAAAGAACTTATAGTGCTCTCTTTGAGGTAAAGATTGCTTAGTTGTGGCAGATGTTCTTCTTTGCTTGACAGGAGTTTGACTGTAGGCTCTTTCCTGAAATAATCTCCAGACTTGATGTCAGCTTTGTCCTTAGACTGACAGTGAAGGCACTGTGATCTGAAGGCAGTCACATTCCCTAATTCATAGGGCCATGACAGATGGGACATAAAAGGAAAGGGCTTACAGCAACCTTTCCTGTCTACCATGAATATGACGTACAAGCTGTTAGCATAGGGCTGCCCAGAGAACTCGCAGAGGCATCACAGAAGGAAGCAAAGAGCAAGTCAGCAGCCTGAGTTTGCTTCTTATGTCTGCTACTTGGAATTGCCACTTGGTCCAAAAGCTGATTTTCATCCAGAAATAAGAACAAAGTCCCTTGGACCATTTTGATTGACTGAATGAATATTCTTTCCCTCTATACTGCATCTAGTCAATGACCTTCCCAATAAATGACCCCTGTCCACAGCCCTCACTGTTCAAGGATATGCAGAAACCATACTTCCCTGACAAACCCTACAAACAAGCAAGAATCATAACATATTTAGAGAATAGTTTAAAAAATAAAATCTGCTAATGTATGTGAAAATGCTTTATGAATATGTAAGACCGTATCCAGCAATATTATTTACCCCTACGAGCAAGACTTCTGATCCATCTGCTAGTCTGAAGGGTTAGTCCTTTCCTGATAATGGATTAGTGGCAGATGTATGACATTAGAAGCTGTGTGGATCATTAACCCATGACACCAGCAGCTCAGTTCTAAAAGTGAGCAACTGTATAGAACACATATTAGCAAGAACATTAACGAAATGATCAGGATTTAATGTCTCCTAATGGGCCATTATATCCTTTTTGTTCTTGAAGTTGATTTTAAAAATACATGAATTTGTGGCATAAAAATGAATATCATTCTAAAAAGCTGGCATCAGAACACTTAACAGACACATGGGGAGTTGCTCCCTTTGGCCTAGAAGCTGGGATTCTAAGAAAAAAAACCTTAGAGAATAACAGCAGTTAGGAATCATTGTTCAATTCTTTGGTCATTTTTATGCCTATATCTTGTAATCCAAACAACTACTTTGAAGATAACAATACATAATATATTAACAAGTGTTAATCTCCTATTATCTTGTTTTGAAATTCTGTATCATTTAAAAACAAAGCTCAACAAAAATTTTCCTAAAAATCAACATCTGTACTAAAGATGTGTCTCCATACACTAAATTAACAAGGAGATGTCAACAGTTGAATTTTTAAAAGCACTGTAGTGAGCTGGGGATTTAGTTCAGTGGCATAAGCACCTGCCTGGCTCAGCACAAGGTCTTGAGTTCAGTCCCCAGTACCTAAAAAAATAAAATAAAATAAAAGTACTGTAGTGAAAGAGCCTTTGATCAAAAGGTAGCTTTGAATTTTACTACAGTGTTTGAGTACAGCTGAAAGTAGTCCTACCCTAAAATGTGACAAGGATACAGCTCACTAAGTCCTCACATTGCTTATTCTGATGAAAACTCATATTTATTTACCTAAAATATTTTATATATTTTGGAAATATTCTACACAGTCATTTTTCTACAAGCATTAGTTAGTGGATAGTAACTTGCTCATATTAGGAAGTTGAATTTTTATTTTATTTTATTTTATTTTTGCGGCACTGGGGATTGAACTCACAACCTTGCGCTTGCCGGGCAGGCACTTAGACCGCTGAACTAGATCCCCAGCCCTGTTTTTGAGACAGGGTCTCACCATGCTGTTCAGGCTGGCCTTGAGCTCACTTTGTAGCCCAGGCTGGTCTCGAACTCACAACGATCTGCCTGTCTCAGCCTCCCGAGTGCTGGGATTAAAGGCATGAGCCACCACGCCCGGCCTGGAAGTTGAATTTTTAAAATGTCTATTTGTACTTCATTCTTGCTTTGATTGATTAGTGATTTCTGCATGTAAGACTAAAATTGCAACACAAGGTACTTTTAATAAAATCAAAGTTGTAATTTTATCGTGTAGTATTTATTATGATGATTAAGATCATCTTTCCAATGCTGCTGTGATTCGAATATGACTTAATTTCAAATCTTTTGCAGGAGTTAGATCCCCAAAGTCTTCTGCTAATTCTATCAAGACAACAAAAATTTAACTATAATGTTTAGAGTTGGAATTTTTGGAAGTGATTATATTTATTTATGTCATTAATGTGGTGCCCTGTGCTGAATTCTGGTGGCTTTATAAGGAAAAGAAGAGAGAGCACACATACACATGATCACACCATAATGTAACGCAGTCAGAGGAGAACTTGGAAAAGCCTGCATCATGCAATTTACACTTTGGGCCTCTAAAACCATGAGCTACATAAATATCTTTTCTTTATAAAGTAGTCTGTATCCAGCAACAAAAACTAATACACAAGACTAAATAGTGAATAATTATTATCCAACTAATATGACCATGTATAAATTTTGAATTTAAAATGGTCATGTCAACTTTTAAAATATTCGCTATTAATACACACATTGACATTTTTATTAGTTACCTAGCTTTATTAATTTGTTATAAATATGTTTCTATATGAGTATGTGAACAAAAGTTTCATAAATAGAATATCAAACCTTATAAATTTACTAAATTTTACCAAAAAAATTCCCCCAAATCTTTCTGATGATGAATCAGAAGGCAAGAATGCAGGTATAAGAATAAAGTAAATAACTTTTCCAGAACTTGACTTAGATTATCTCTTAGTCTCCTAAACCTATGGGCATAAATTTTCTCAGTTTGCATGGTGTAATTTTTGTAAATTGATCATGCCAAAAGAAAACACTGTAATAATTAAAGAACTTTTTCTTGTTATGCCCTTGTGGAACTGTGAAATGTACATATTTAGCACTGAGTAATTTCCTAGTACTGTCTAGAAGGATATTTAAGTGATACCAGGTTTATTGACTAAATTCAAAAAATACAGTCAAACCAGGTATCTGTTGATGAGATTTTAAAAGACATTTTAATATATGTTGTTTACTTCATGTACCCTTCTCCCAGAATGCATTAAACCAATTTATCTGTGTAAATGGTGGTATTTACATAAATGTTATTCTTTTTTTAACATGTGAATGAAAATATTGAATTATGCAAAAATATTTTTTCAAAGTAGCTTAGGAGAGCACACCTGGGGACAGACAATGCTCAGACCTTATTGATTTTGGACTCCCATGCCAATTCTACTTCTTAGAAGCCATTGTCTATATGGAATTATTTTATTTTTTTCTTTGCATATTTTGTTTATAGAATACTTCCTCACTTTAAACATTCATCTTTTTTTCTCTAATTCTTTTTAGTTTATATTTAATGCTTAACTTTTAATACATATAGAGTTGGCCACTTGATTTTAAAATGCAAATTATTTATTTTATTGAAGAACCAATAATGCATTCAATGAATATTTATTATATGTCCACATATGTCTGGGTCAAGAAAACCGTATACAGATGAATTTATGCCAACTCTTGAGAAAATGTAAAATCAGTGGGCAATCTAGGCAGTAAAAAGATGAAGTACAGTACAGGACAGTACAGGACAAAACAGGAAGTTCCAAGAAGTAAGGAGACTCACGGCTGTGCTGATGGTGGTAGTCTTCCACTGACCAGGGTTTTGCTTCTTGTTATACTAGGATGCTGAGTTTTTGATGAACTATCATAATGAAGCATGACTGATAGTTGGGGTAAAAAGGAGGAATGATTTTGACTATGGACCAGCTCTGTACTGCTGATCAAGATTGGACAAGATGACACACATGTAAGGGGAAGCCCTATTGCTGCAAGTCCCAAAGGATTACAAAGTTATGATTGCTCTCGAGGTAAATGCTAGGCAGAGAATGGTCCTCAGGAATTTTAGAATATAACTCTTTGTTAAAAATGTAAGAATAATAAAAGGACCTAATCTACTAATCAAGAACTCTGTTCTTGCTACCAACATTCTTTTACTTTGTTCATTGGTAACTCTGTGTACTGACCAGGAGTCCAGTCAAGTCTCTTAAGAACTAACCTTAGAGACTTTATAGAAGCTTTGAAAACTTCTGAAATGACCTAGTCTTATGCATCATTTTCCTATAAGAGAATGTGATTTTGTTTTTTACTCTTATCATTCATCTGCTTAGTTCTCAATTGATTTTTAGCCAAACTGACACCAATAATTCATTTGTCTTACACTTCATGTGACGGATAAATCATAACCATCACCAATACTAATGTTGTATTGCAGTCCTTCTATTCCTCTGTATACGTTTCCATAGAATTGACCTAGCAATTAATTTATAATAATTTAGTCAGATATTAAATGAAGGCCCCATTTTATGTGTAATTATTACCAAGCTATTTATCAAACTAAATTATCATTTAGTTTATCCAAGGTAGAACTTTTTAAAAATGAGGATCATTATATAAGTGGTCCAGAAGGTTTTTAATAGTAACTTTAGGTATTTTTATAATGGAATTAGGATCTTGTAATTTGAATTTCTGTCTTTTGTTAATAGTATATAATGCATAGATGTGACCCATGGATTCCAGATTTACTGAATACTCCCATAAAATTTGCTTTATTCTAGAGCCTAAATAGTCAATCTTTCTCTAACCATTACAGCTTTTATTTTCTTCTAGTTATTTTGCCATCACACTATTCCTCAAAGCCAAAGATGGTCCAAGTCATTGTGTTACCTGGCTTTTACTGCAAATTAGTCCATTTGTTGAATTACTCAAGTAAAAGTTTCTGTTTTAATCACGGACAAAGGAAGGGACTTGAAAAGATATTTCCCACCAGATTTTACCATCATCCCTTGAAAAGGTGGCTGATATGTTTTCAGGTTCCTTTTCCTTAAGTGTATTTCAGCTATTTGACAACAGTCCAGCCTTCATGGAAACCTATTCAGTATGTTACTTTCATTAGTCCTTTACTTTATGAATCTTTCCTGAACACTGGGTAACAGCCTGTACTATGGTAGCCTCTGGTACAGTGTTAAGTAATAAGGCGGAGACAGTTGGAGAGTACAATTTATAATACACATTATCCACAATTTCAACAACTTCTTCATGGCCTAGTCTGTCTTGATATAAAATATCCCTATCAGGATAACATTTAAAAAGCAGAAATTTCTAACACAGCTTTCCTCAAACAGGAGCAGATGTACCAGTTATCATAGTCCTTTGCGAAAGACTGCTTCTGCTCTAGAAAACTTCCAACACTTCTAAATCGAGATTGTAAGGAACTTGCCTAAATTAATATAGTACTGCTACTTGACAATCAACCTAAAGTTAGAGAATGTTAAATAGGTAAATGAAGATTAAACTCCTTAAGGATATAATAGAGTGCAAGTTCTATTGTTTTAATTCTCCTTTGATTCAAGGTAAAAAAAATATGTAGTCAAAAGTCTGCTATGCAAACTGATGTTGTTATTTTGTTGTTATTAGTGAGAGTATAATAAAGATGACAGGCAAACTGTGCCTTTTAAGTCTCACTCACCAGGTTGCCATGCAACCACTGCCTTTGAGCGGTGAGAGTCCCTCATCAGCTAAACGTTGCCCTTAGAGATACTGCTCTTCACAAAGGAAAAAGACCTTTAAAGAAATAATATGGTTTGGCAATGAAAAGTAAAAATACCCACTGGTTTGATCATTTCAAGAAAGTCTCCAAATTAACTTTTACAACATAAGAACTTCTCAAAAATTGTGTATTTCGGTCTCAGACAAAAACAAAAGGTTCAACTCATAACAGATAGAATTTGCCATCGTCAGGGGCTGTGTGGCACATTTTGACTACTGATTGGACTACTTGCCATTTTTTCAAAACTTGGTTCCCATGCTCACCTCTCAGTAGACACAGAGCCCCTGATAAATAGCACTTACTCAAAATAATAAATAAAGCTGTCACCAGGTCTTTTCATTGGTTGACAAGATGCTCAAATTATCACTGTGGGCTACATCAACCTTAAACATTGTTTGGTGCACAAATGGATTTGAATTAAATTAAGTCCAAATACTGTATCATTGTGGTGTTTTTCTCCATATATTTTAATTTACATATATGTTTTTAGACTATAAAGTGCTAATTAAGAAAATGTGAAATATTTTTACTATTTACAGAAAACAACTACTATCGCGTGCCTTTCTGTGCATTCATTCTCAGAGGTTTTGTGTCCTAATGAGATTTTTAAATTTATAATGATCTTTTCTGTAAGTGAGATTATTATTTTCCTAAAGAGGAAAGCTACATTGTTTGATGATTCCTTGGGTTTAGACAAGGGGCAAACAGGGCAGAACAGGCAAGAGCTTCCATATCGTGGCTAATAAACCATGCTGTAGAACCCCTTTGAAGAAGAGAGGGAAGCAGAGTAAGAAGTTAGCAGAACTGTCATTTGCAGGAAAATGTGACTTTCTTTTAAGTGCCAAGTTCCTCTCCTATTAGTGCTTATGTTTCAACTGTTCACTTGCCATGTCTCCCGGTATGTTGGTCTTCATTTATGTTGTCTTCATACTGCTATCATGTCAGACCCAATAACCTACTCGACATCCCTTGAAGAATCCATCTGATTAAACTGATCTATGTAGATAATCCCAGCTCAGGGTAGAAGACTTGCTTCATAGGCAGACTTGTGAAAGTTTATTTTTTACTTCTCAGTATAATGTTTGCAATATATAATAATTACATTTATCTTGGGGAACTAGTACATATGCATGTGACATCCTAATCATTTTTCTTCTGTTTCTTCTTCCCACCCTCCTGTATCTGCCAGCCCCAGATCCCCTTCCCATCTCTACAAATCTACCTCACTGTTTCCTCTTATCTGTCTTTTTTTAATTTAAATTGTTTATATTTTGGTTTTCTCACATAAAAGAAACCATGTGATGTTTAACTTTCTTTGTCTGACTTATTTCACTTAGCATTATAACTGTATGCCTATTCACCTAACTGCTTATGAAAAGTATAGGTAAATATGCTTTTGGAAAAATATCAGCTTTTTGTCTTAAAGGTAGTCATTTTCTGTAAAAACTAAAAATTTGTCAATATCTCAGAGCATGCTCCCCTGATCTAGAAATTGAAAATAATTCAAACATTGTTTTAAAAACTTTGAATTTGACTTTTATTAAAGAAGCACTAAAACCATTTTACTTTAGCCAGAAAAATTAAAATTATTGGGATTAATATAGTAAGAGTAAAATTAATTCACTTTCTAATATATTTTAATTGATGGGTTAGAAGCACTCTGGGCTTCTTTGAACCCTTGGAAACATATCTCACCTCAGTCATAGGTTAAAAATTATTCTTGAAAGGAAACACCCCATGTTATCATTCTCCCAAAAATATTAAATAAGAGCTCCTTTGTGGCCACTGAATCTGATATACTTGAGGACTATATAGCAAGAAATAACTTAATCTTGCTCAGATAAAGGACAGAGAGCTAGTGTTTATGTGAAGTATTTCCAACTTTGTTATGATTACTTATAGTCAAGTCAACGATTCAGTGGAGACATAAAGAGAAATAGTCTCAGTGTGCATATAGCTACGGAAGGCAGATGTGAACTTTTAATCTTAGTTCATCCCCTCCCTTACACCAAAGTGAATGTACTCTTTCTTCCCACATATATACATCAGTATCCATATGGAACCACAGAGATCTGAATGAGGATCCAGGCATAAAGAATGAGCTAACACACATTTCACTGCCACAGTAAAAATCCACTCAGATTGTGGCATTTGAGTCATTGTTTCTGAAACTTTCAGGTTCCATGAGGCTGCCTCCTGCATGCTTCCCAGGTGGGTACTCTGCCACTTGAGATTGATGATGACAGATCAGAACCGGCCAGAGAGGTTTATACCACATCCAACTTTGCAATTAATCAGAACTCTTCCCAGGCTTCATAATTATTGAGCAAAGGAAGCAATTAAGAAAAAAACAGTCCTCATTTGCAGATGCTTTTAGCCCACACCAGCAGCCATATCCATAGATGAAAAATAGCAGCACCATTGTATTTGTCCAGCTATTTTTCAGAGTTTCAGAAAAGTTCAGGAAAGAATTTCATGACTTTTGCTTTAAAAGAAAGAATGTTATTATTTTGAAATAAATATCTTTTTTCTCAATAAATATATTTTTACATAAGCTGAAAAATAAGGATATTGTTTCCAGGTGGTAAATGTAACAAGAAACAAATATGAATAGAATGTTTTCTGTTGCACAAATTAGGTAAAATACCTGCAGACGTGCATAGGCATGCATGATTTATGAATACACTAAACTATAAATATAACACATTAGTGCCAGCAGGAAGCAAAAAGGTAGCACAATTTTATGGTCTCAAAGTTCTAGTTAGCATAAAAGGCATAACATTGTAATCAAATAATTATTGATTAACACAAACTCAGAGAAGCCAGATGTGTTGAAAGGGATGATAATTAACAAAGCAAACTACAGATGTTTAAAATTCATAGATAACAAATGAAATGTATGACATTTTTAAAAAATCATCTGTAGGCATATCTTAGTATAATCAGGTACAGCAATAATATACAATAAATGTAATTATCTGTGAATGCACATTATACTCACACCTGTGTAACAATACTGTTGGGAACATCACTGGCATAAAATGTTCTCATCATTGAAGCTTGTAAAGCTTTCAGAAGGCTGTTTTTAGAAACAACCCTGGCTCTGCCCTACTGACCTGATATATTCAGAAGTAGACAAAACCAACAGGGGAAGACAGGCAAAGTAAATGGACAACTGAAAATGACCACTGATAAGGAAGGGAAGATTTACATTTAAAAGAAAGTTGTTCTGACACGAATTGTAGATTTTTGCTAACTGCTCACTGTACTTCCCTGTCCACTTTAAGGGGCCCCTACAGCACTATTCACAATAGCTATGACAAACAGCTATGTGGGTGTCCATAAAAGGATAAATAAAAAGAGAAAATGTGGTACATACACACAATGGAATATTATTCAGTCATAAAAAGAGTCAAATCCTGTCATCTGCAACAATACAGATAAGCCTGTGGGTCATTGTGTTATGTGAAGCAAGCCAGACCCAGAGAAACAAATATTCCATTTTCACTCATATGTAGAAGCTAAACTTGTTGATCTCATAGAAGAGGATTTGTGGAATTATGGTCATAATAGGTTCTCTAACAGAGAGTGGGGCTACATGAAGTTTGGCCAGTAGGCAGCAAAACAGAGTTAGAAAAGAGTGTAGTGTTCTTTTATACAACAGAATTAATATGCTTTACAACAATGCATTATACATTCAAAAATAGCTGGAAGTGATAATTTTGCATGATCTTAATACAAAGATATATGTTTGAAGTAAAGAAAATACTATTTACTCTGATTTGATCATATACATGCATGAAAATATGATACTCTACCCCATAAATTCATACAATTAATATTTGCCAATTAATTTTGTTTAAAAACTAGATTTCATTTATAACATTTCTTCTAATGTGACTAATGCTTTCTTTAGAGTTTTTATCAGGAAAGCAGGAGTTTCTGTTTGGTACTTTCCAATAGCATCAGATGGCACAGTCAAGGTAATTTAAGAAAGGAAACTGGGTTTATTTCTCCAAGCTCTGCCATTGTCTCAAGTGTTTTAATTATACATGAGAAAAATTATAATCTCCACATTTGTCTTAGGAAATGCATTTAAGACTCATGTCAGTACTAACATGAATGACATAGAGAGTATGAATTTGAAAAATTCTGTAACATCAACTTTCAACATATAGAAATTTTCTAATACTGTAACTCCCAGCTCCAGAGATAACACCATGTATACTCACCTTCACTGTTCCAAACTTCTCCATCAATCCTAGCCTTCTTAGAACTCCACAGAAATGGAATCATATAAATGTACTATCTTGGGTCTGTTCTCCTTCATTAAGCTTCCTCTCTTCCTATCTGTGCAATTAAACCATGTCTTTACATGTATTAGAAGTTCACTATTTTTCATTGGTCTTTGATTTCCATTGAATGGATATATCACATTTATTTACCCATTCCAACATTCATGAATGTCTTAGTTAATTTTCTCTCATTGCTGAGACAAAATACCCAACATGCAAAATTAAGAAAGGAAATAGTTATCTAGTTCATAGTTTGTGGAGGTTTCAGTCCATAATCAGTTGACTCAAGGCAGGGTGGCATAGCAGAGGGGCAGCAGTTCAAGGCAGCAGAAAACAGCAAAGCAACAAGAGCACAAGGGTGAAAGAAGCAAGCCTCTTTTCCTACCTTATATTGTATTCAGGCTATGCAACCTAAGAGGTTCATTATACTCACACCATTTCTGTACCCTCCTCTTGTACAGGCTGAGGATGTTTACAGAGTAAGGCACTGGCCTCCTGCTAAATTCAGCTGGAAACATTGTAACTCTGTTTCTTGAATGTGAAGGCATGAAAACAAGAGGTCCAGGTTTAACAAGCTACCTTTGAAAAACCCACCCCCCCATGACTGTGTAAGGCTTTGGGGGGAAATTCAGACACAAACCATAACAATGAACATCTGGACCACTTTGATATGTTGGTGGTTCAAAACTGTGAAGAACATTCTTATACATATCTTTGCATGAGAGACATGTATGCATGTAGTCTCCTGGCTATATGAAGAGGAGAAATGCCATTATGTCTTAGGGCAAACAGTTCTCTAGTAGGAATATAAAACTTTTCCCTAAAAAAAAATTCACAGCCCAACAGGCAATGTAAAAGACACTATGATGGGAGACCCAACCAGCTGGGCCCTGGGTGCATGGGTGCTCACACACCTTTGGTAGGTGGAGTAACCTGCAAAACCAGCAACATGGAAGTATCTGAAGCCGCAGTGAGGAGAATCATGGGCATCTTCCCAACACAAACCCTCAAGTCAAGAAAATCTTGAGTAACGTGTTTCAAGTCCTGAAAGAAAACAACTTCCAACCCAGATTGATGTACCCTGCAAAACTTTCTTTCAAAATTAATGGAGAAATAATACTCTTCCTTGACAAAGAACAACTGAAGAAATTTATAACCAGCAGACCAAGCCCACAAGCAGTACTGAAAGATATTCTAGACAGAGATAAAAATAACCACAATTCCAAAAACAATAACAGAAAGAAACCACCAGGTGAGGCAAGCAATTAAACAGAGAGGAAAAGCAGGAAACCAACGGCAGAAAAAATCATGACAAATTTAAGCCAATCTGTATCAATTATGACTATTAATGTAAATGGCCTCAATTCACCTATCAAAAGAAACAGCCAGAAAGGATCAAAAAATAAGACCCAACAATATGTTATATATAAGAAACACATTTTACTCAGAAAGAAATTCATAGACTGAAAGTCAAAGGATGAAAAGCAATCCTCCATGCAACAGGAACCCAGAAAAATGCAGGGATAGCTATTCTGTTTGCAGACAATGTGAACTTCAAACCAAGAATGATCAAAAGAGATAAAGAAGGTCACTACATACTTTTTAGGAGAAAACTTCAAGAAGAAGAGATAATAATCATAAACATGCACAAAATACAAGAGTAGCCAACTATATTAGACAATTATTAACAGACATGAAAAATCATACAATCAATAACGTGATTTTAACAGTTGACCTTAATACCCCATTGTCACAAAGAGGTAGATCAACTAGACAAAAATCAAAAAAGAGATATCAGAAATGAACCCAACCTGTGAACAAATAGACTCAGTAGATGTTTTCAGAGTGTTCCACCCAAAATCATCAGAATACATATACTTCTCAGCTGCACATGGGATGTTCAAAATAGACAGTAAAGTAGCACAAAGAACATGCCTAACTAAATGCAAAGGAATTGAAATTATCCCATGAGTATTATCTGACCATAGTGCAATCAAATTTGGAATTAATGACAAAACAAACCTTTATACAGGCACCTGTGTAGCAATAATGTTTGGAATATCACTGGCATAAGATGTTTTCCTCAATGAAGTAATTTCCATAAGCCATGGAAATTAAATAATGCCCTCCTAAACAATCAATGAGTCACAGATTAAATTAAAGCAGAAATTAAACAATATCTACAACTAAACATGAATGCAGATAGAACATACTGGAATTTATGGGACACAATGAAAGCAATCCTAAGATGGAAATTTATAGAAATGAATTCTCCTATCAGGAAAATAGAATGAGCACAAATAAACAACCTAATATTATACCTCAAACTTCTAGGAAAAGAGGAGAAATACAAACCCAAAACCTATTCAAAGGTGAAAATTACACAGGTCAGAACAGAAATTAACACAGGAGACTACAAAAATAATGCAAAAAAATATGAAAAGAAAGAGAAAGTGGGATGGGGAAAGGAGAAAAGAAGAAAGAGAAAAGGAAAATATATACATATATATATACAAGATAAGACAATTATACTACTAATTTCTACTGGTTCATTGAAAAGAAAGGCTTGTACTTTTATTGTTTGTTCAATTTTTCATGCCTATATCTTGTAATCTGAGCAACTACTTTGAGGATAACAATTCACAATACATTAACCACTGTTAGTCTTTCACTATCTTGTTTTAAGCTTTGCAACATTTTTTATTGTTTTTTTCTCTTTAAAATAAAAAGACACTATTATGGACATATAGTGACTTTTTATTATTTTGTGTTTTCTCAATTTTTAAAAACTCAGTTATTCAATAAAAAAATTACTGCGTTATTATTGTAAGTTTGACAGTTTGAAAGCAGTATATGTTATAGATGGTAGCAAATCTGTCAGATGAGTAAAAAGTGACTACAAAATATCCTGTCCCATATAAAGAAATAAAACCATGTGGAAGAACTAAGGACTAGGGAATACACAAGAGGTCTATATTGCCCAGAGTAAGAGGTTAGGGATGACTTTTGAGAAAGTGATGTCTCTGCTGAAACCTAAAAATAAACAGGTGGTTGCTAGATAATCAGAATGGAAAAGGATTGATTGTAGAGATAGGGGACACATAGGAGGGGCAAAAGTGAAAGACAGTTTCCTATGAAAATGGAGTGACAGTTACAATGACTGACATTTTAGGGAGAGTATTTCACTTGAGAAATGAGAAGGACTTAAATATCATCAGAATATCTAGTAGGTAGGAAATAAAATTGAGTCTAGAGAGGTGCTAAGAAATAGAGTATGGAAAGGAATGAATTAAATCCTTTTCTGCTCTGCCAAGGATTTAATTCATTAGCTTTCATAATGGGAAGCCATAGACATGTTTTACGTGACTTACTGACAACATATTAGGGTTTCAAATGTTATTTTAGTTATAATAAAGAAAACATATTTGAGGAAAACAGAAAAGATGCTAGGAATTGGGTTTAGAACCATGCACTAAACTAAAGTCAAAATGGATCAAAGATCTAAATATTAAAACAGAAACACTAAATCTGCTGGAAGACTAAGTAGGTAGAAATCTCAACAATGTAGGGGTAGGCAGAGAGTTCATGAACAAAAATCGAACTGCATGGGAAACATTTCCCAGAATCAACAGCTGGGACCTCATCTTATTAAAACGTTTTTGCATGTCAAAAGAAATCAACAAAGTGAAAAGAAAACCCATGAATTGGGAAAAAATCTTAGTGTACTGTCCCTCAAACAAAGGACTTTTATCTGAAACATAAAGAATTAAAAAAAAAAGTCAGACCCCTGAAATTCAAAGACCCAATCCAAAAATGGGCACCTGAGACGAATAACACACTTCTCAGCTGAAGAAATACAAATAGCAGATAAGTATATGAAAAAATGGTCAACATCGATGGTCATTCAAGAAATGCAAATTAAAACAACACTGAGATTCCATCTCACTCCAAAAAGAATGGCTATGATCGAGAAATCAACCAATAACAAGTGCTGGAGATGCTGTAGGAAAAATGAACTCTTCTTCACTGTTGGGAGTGTAAGCTGGTGCAACCACTGTGGAAATCAGTGTGGAGATTCCTCAAAAAGCTAGGATTAGAGATTCCCTTTGACCTAGCTATCCCGCTTCTCGGCATTTTCCCAGAAGAATTGAAAACATCATGCCACAGTGATATATGTGTACCCGTGTTTATAGCAGCACAATTTGTAATAGCCAAATCTTGGAAACAACCCAAGTGCCCATCAGTCAAGGAATGGATAAAAAAGTTGTGGTATTTTTATGCAATGGAGTACTACTCAGCTACAAAGAAAGATTGCATCAAGGCTTTTATAAGTAAATGGACATGACTTGAGCCCATACTTATAAGTGAAATAAATCAAACTCTTATGTGTAAATACCATATTGTCTCCCTAGTGTAAGCAACTGAAACAGTAAATGCGATCCAAAATCTACAATAAATATTCTGTAATGGTAAGAAACTGCTCAAAGAGGAAAAGTAACTGGGATAGGGAAAAGGAGGAAAGAAGGAAGGGAAAAGGAAAAAAACATAAATTTACAGATACATAAATAAGATAGCAAAAATTACTATACTACTAATTATATTACTTCTTTGACAAGAACAGTTAATACTTATATGATTAGATCAATTTTACATGTCTATATCTGCTAATCTGAGCAACCCTTTTGAAGGTAACAATACACAATATTACAATCATTGTTAAATTCCTATCATCTTGTTTTGTAAAACTTCTACTGTTATTGTTTTGGGTTTGTTGCTATTGTTAGTTTGTCTCTTTTGATGTTTGTTTTTATTTTCTGTGTCTTTTTTCTCTTGAATAAATAAAAGGAATTGGATTTAGAGATAACTAGAATGGAAACAACTGGAAAACTTTTAGCTTAATTTTTATTTTTAACCTACATGTAATATTTAATAGTAATAAAGTAAATAACAACCACTCATGGTTTCACTATTTAAATAAACTTATAAAATTTTTCAGCATACTTAAACCTGTCTTGTTTACTATTTTCTGATCCCTTTTTTATAGTCTTTAAAGATGAAAATTTTGCCTAAAATATTTATTATAGTTTGTATAATCTTAATTTCAATTAATTTTACCACATGTATGTGCATTTCTAAAAATAATTAGTTAACCTTGTAGTTTCTGATTCAGCACATAAAAATCTTGAAAGATGTTACTCTTCTAACAAGTAAAAATCTATGTAAACTGAAAAACCAACAGCTCTTTTTAGATCCAACACACAAGTGGGATCACAAGGAAAAGTGCTACTCCCAATTTGAAGAGACAGGAATACAAAGATAACATACCAAGCAAAACTCTATTGTAGAAATCCCTGATGAGTAGAAACCTAGGTAGGAAACCCTAAATTGTATTAACAAATTGCCAGAGGATCATTGTCGCCAAATGTAATGATTAGAAGCTCTAGAAAGGCCAACCAAGCTGGATGTGGCGAAACACAGCTGTAA
Source organism: Cuniculus paca (assembly GCA_004365215.1). Taxonomy (NCBI): domain Eukaryota; kingdom Metazoa; phylum Chordata; class Mammalia; order Rodentia; family Cuniculidae; genus Cuniculus; species Cuniculus paca. Next base: position 30,641 of record RJWT010001196.1, on the reverse strand, counting down.
TTCCAGCGCTCTGGAAGGCTAGGTCAGGAAAATGGAATGTTCAAGTCTAGCCCAAGAAAGACCGGCTTAGTGAGATCCTGTCTCAAAGAAAAACAAATTTATAAGATTGTGGACATGGCTCAGCATGAAAACTCTAGATTCAATCTGTAATGGGGGTGGAGGCCTCTGAAAGTCCAGTGATCAGGTTAATCCCATGATTTTTTGAGTTTTATCTCTTAGTGCTCAATAAGATTCAAGGTTTTCCCAATTAATATCTGAGGAAAATCCCTGTGTAGAAAAATCTCAGCAAATAGAGTAGAAAAAGAAGCATTTTGAAATAGAACAGAGTAAAACCCCACCAACCTGGAGTTTATACACTGAGAAAGTATTCTTTAAAAGTGAAGGAAAAAAAAAGTTTTGTCACATAAACAAAATTGAGGTAACCTAACGCCAATAGACCTGACTTGCAAGAAATGTTAGATCTTTTGTAGGAAGGAAAATAATATAAGTCAGAAGCGTGGATCTACGTAAGAAAGAAAGAGAATTGGAATGGATAAGTGAAAACTTTATTTTTGTTTTTCTTTCTTTCTTTGCATTACTGAATATTGTTATTCAAAATTGATCTAACTAGGAACAAGTTGTTTTAAAGAACAACCATTTTGAATAAAGCAAGAGACACTAGGGTAACCATTGTTAATCTCCTGTTGTTATGTCTTGAAAACCTGCATAGCTTGCAGTGTTCTGTTTTGAAATGCTATATTATGTTTGACTCTATACTGTTTTCTTTCACTGTTTTCATTGTTTTGTTTTGTTTTGTTTTGTTTTGTCCTATTCTCTTTAAAATAAAAAAAAGAAAAAAGAAATAAATAAATAATATCAGCAACAATATATTTGACTATATGCGTGCATATGTATGTTTTTATGTGTAAGTGACAACAACATGCAGAGACAAAAGAAAAGAATTCAGATGAGTTTGCTGTCATAGGCTGGTACTTGCACTAGCCATGAGGCAGAATATTGTTTGAAGCAGACTGAAATTGTTTTTAAATGTATATTACAAACTAAGACAACCAGTTAAAAATGGTTTGTGAGGGAGTTTATAAGTGATGTGCTAAGAAAAGTGAGAATATGAAGTTATATAAAATTTTCAGTTAAAACCACAAAAGGCAGAAAAGAGGGGGAAAAAACAAGAACAATGAGCAAAACTAAAATGGTAAAAATATGAAAGACACTCATTCAACTATTTTAATAATCACTTTGAGCCCCAATGGCCTTAAATGCACCAACCAAAAGATGGAGATATCAGGCGTGGTAGTGCGTACTGGTAGTCTCAGATACTGCACAACAGAGGAAAGAAGATCACTTGAACCCAGATAATTGAGACTAACCTAGGTAATATACCAAGACCTCAACTCTAAAACAAAAAGATGGAAATTGTCAGAGTGTGTCAAAAAACAAGACTCAGCTCTATGTTTTCTGTAAGAAAACCACTTTAGGCTGGCTGGGGATGTAGTTCAGTGATGGAGAACTTGCCTAGCATGCTCAAGGTCTTGGGTCCAATCCAGAGAGAGAGAGAATAAAAGAGAGAAAGATAGGCAAGCAAGCTATATAAAGACCCAGATTAGTGGTACGTAAGTAAAAGAACAAATACTTTGTTGACCAAAATAAAATAGGAAAAGTGATATTAAATTCAGACTGAATAGATTTTAGAACAAAGAGTATTGTCAGAGATGGAAAACTATGTAATGATACAACTTTTGTTCTTCCAAAAGCTATAGCGATGTTTAATGCATATGCACCTTACAACAGAGCATCAAAATGCATAAGACCACAACTGTAATAACTACAGAGAGAAATAAATGAGCCCCTATTAGTGCTGGAAACTCTAATATTCCTCTCTCAGAAATGGACAGATTTAGCAACTAGAAAATCATTATGGAATCTGCTGCATCATCAATCAAATGAATATAATGGACATCTGTAAACTACTTCATCTGACAAAAAAGCATATATTCTTCTCAAGTTTATGTGGAACATTCACCAAAATAGACCACATTCTGAGCCATAAAACAACTTGGAAACCACATTTGAAATACTAGAAATCATACAGTGGACTCAGACCACAATATTATTAAACTAGAAATCAATAAACCTGTGACATCTAAAACACATACAGATTAAACCACACATCTCTAAATAACACATAACACAAAAAAGAAATATGAGAGAAATATAAAAGTGTTTTGAGTAAAATGAAAAAAAAACTTACCAAAATTAGTGGGATACTAATGAAAACAGTGTTATGATGAAATTTTATAGTATTTAATGTACATGTGAGAAAAAAGTTAACCTAAGCTGGTTAACCTAAGTCAACCTTAGGAAACTAGACAATGAACAACAAAGTAAATCTACTATAAGCAGAAGAAAAGAAATAGCGATGACCTCCAAAAGTCAATAAGAAGGCAAGAAAATGTATTCTCCTCTAGAATTTCCAGACAGAACACAGTCCCGTAGACACCTGGATTTTAAAATATCTGACCTCCAAAACTGTAAGTTAATAAGTGTATGCTGTGTTTAGCCATAAGTATGTAAAAATTTGTTCCAGAAATGACAGGAAATTAATGTAATTTTAAATATTTTAATTTAATTTAAATAACATTTAAATTGTAGATGTCAAAGAAAAATTATTCAGGCACTTGTTAAAACATGATAAAAAAATTTTATTTAGGATCATTATGATACATATAAGGACCACTACTATGGGATTTACAGTCACAGAAAAAGGGTGATAAATTCTGAACATAACCTGGACAAGCGAGAATTTATAGCCCACAAAACAAGTTACAAATTACTAAAAACAACAATAGAAGATAGCAAAGTTCTAGCTCAACCAATTTACCAAGACTTTTGCCAGGCAGGTCAAGGAAAGCTGACATCACCAAGGGGATAGCGAAGATGCATACCTGTTCAAATTTTGACTATGATCAAATAACAAAGGTGGAGGTAGTGGTCTTCCTAAATTAACTTAGCATGGTTCTTACTAAACGTCTATTTCACAAGGAAGTAAGCAGATGGGCCTAAGAGTAGCATCAGAAGCATGACCAAAGTATAGTCCCATAGAAAGACTTTGTCATTCTCTCCGTAATCCCTCCAGATGGAATAAAGAGCTCTGGACAGCAATACTTTAAGTGAATCACTACTCCCATCAAATATAAAAATATCATCACTCCTTCTATAAATGTCGATTCTCTTAGCTTCCATTTCCACTTCGTTGTGCTTTCCCCTTATGTTACTACGTGTTTTCTAAATGTCTTTGTTAGCTCTGCATTTTCTCTCCAGCCTCTAGATGTTGTATTTACTCAAGGTTTGCCTGGATTCTCAACTCTTTTCTAGATAGCACTGCCTTCCTTGATGATCTCTCTATTCCATTCTTCAAATTCCATCTATGTGCTGAAAATTTGATTTTGATATATCTGACTCATAACTTGAAAATTCATATGGATTGAGTCAGATATATCTAAATATATAAATATATGTATAAACAATTATATATAATCATATATATAATTATATATAAATATAACTATTAGTAGGCATCCCAATAATTGTAATATATAAATATAAATATATAAATATAAATATTATTATTAGGCACTTCAAGCTTGCCTAAGAGATCACTCTTGTGTTTTGTTTTGTTTTGGTTTGGTTTGGTTTCATTTCATCTTCCTACCCCACACGATCCTGTCTAGTCCTTCTTCAAAAACAGCTCCACTGTCCCCTCAGTTGGTCAGTCAGAAATTTTATTCATTGGTCATTATCTTTTCTTTCCCTTATCTTTTTCTCCATATACTACTCTTCCTCCACAATAAATTTTGCCTCATTTTACAATTGGAAATTTTCTTCAAGTCACCCTAGCTACTATGATAACAACTGAATGGGCTTCAACTTTTGCCCACTAATCCATTCTCCAAATAATTATCAGAACAATCTTTTGAAACATGCAAAGTAAATGATATTAATGTTTGACTGCCTTGCTAAACTTTGAGTAAAATCTACACTCTTTATCATAGCTTCCTTCCTGATTATACCTTCAGTTTCTGAAGTCACTTACTCTCCCTTCTGACTCATCTGCCCATGTGGGCCTCACAATATTTAAACCTCTTTGCTATCTTAGGTTCTTTGAACTTTCAATTCTATTTGCTCGAAACACTTTCACCCTGGATCTTCATGTGCCTGATTCATTCTCATCACACAAGGCTTAACCAAAACATCAACTAGCAGAGAAGCTTTCCCTGGACACGAGGTATAAAACAATTCTATTTCTCACTCAGTCATTGTCTAACAAACTACTTTATTTATACTGTTTTTTACAGTGTAGAATTATTTTTGTCTACTTGTTTGTTTACCTTATTACCCATCTTCTTGGAATATTAATCCCATTAGAAAAGATATGATCTCTTGTGTTCACTCTTATATCCCAGTGCATTGCTCATATGAGAAATTTTATAAATACTATTTAGTGGATGGATGAGCTTTCACTGTTTTCTGAAGTAGTCCATTCTAGAGAATTAAGCCCCTGAATGAAGATAAAAGGCTTTGTTCTTAGTTTATGATAAATGGTAGAGAATTGAAGAGCCCCAGAAATATCCAGTTTTAAAGATGAGAAATAGGAGATCAAAATGATCAATGCCCATTTCTTACTCTGCAAACCCTTCTTCATTTTCAACACCTGTGGCATGGGCTTCAATGACTATGACTTGCAGGAAGAATTGTGAAAGCAATGGCAAATGACAGACATTTCCCATGAAAACTTGAATATCTTGTAACCCTTTCTATATTAACTGCTCTCATTGTAGGAAAATAATATATAATTTTTGGCATATTTGAACTAGTGCTGAGTCTTTGTGTTACAAACTCCAAACACTTAAACCTCACTGCCAAGTACTGTTTGCCCTTTATTACACAGATTCACAGTTTCACATTTCTGAAATGTTTAGTGCTTCTGTGAAAAGCGAATGATTTGAAATGTAGAAAGTCATGTTAATATTTCTAATTCATATTGAGATGAACAAATGTCTTTAAAGAAGCTTCAACAGACATGAGTTCTATTATATAATATAAACTCAAAGATAATGCTGAAATTAAGGAAATTCTACTTTAAGTACATACAGATTGCTCAGCAGCATAACATTTTTCACTTCCAAATAGGTTGACTTTTAGTGAAAGTGAAAAGACAAAGAAAGTAGATATCTACATAAAAACTCTGTTGATAGCTATATAAAAACTCCTTTGATCAGCAATGAAGGAGAAAGAAAAAATGAGTATTATTAGTAGTTGGGATCTAGAAACAGAGAATATTCCTGGAAGTTAAACACATACCAAAAAAAAAAAAAAAAAAAAAAAAAAAAAAAAAAAAAAAAAAAAAAAAAAAAAAAAAAAAAAAAGAAAGAAAGAAAGAAAGAAAGAAAAGAAAAAAGGAAAAAACCCCAGATAACTGAAAGAGCAAAGAAGAGAGAGACTAGCTTCTCGGTTAATGAGACATTGTATAGTAGGACACAATGAATAAGTGAATGTCGAACTTCTGAGGATGAGAGAAGGTTCTACTGCTGTGACATGCTGCAAATAGTATGTGGGCAGCTGTGAGTGAACAGCATTCCAGAGGATTTTTGAAGTCATTTTGTAATTCATACGTTCCAGGAAATTGGGAACATCTTTGGAATTCACAATAATGAGATGAAAGAACATCTGACATTTACTTGAATAGGAAAAGCAAATACTCAGAAATAAATTTATGTCACAATTTTGTAAGTATAAAAAAGATACATTTTATATCTGTTTATCCACATGTTGGTGGTTATTCTCTTTGCCCACCCTTGAAGCCATCATCCCTACTTTCTTATCACTTATCAAAGTTTGACTCCTAAAGTTCATGAAAAACACCAAATACTCTCCTTTACGACCTTGAATGTTCTCTCCAGATACCCTGATACCTCGAACAACCTCTGGCTTGGTTTCAGTTTCTGCTTTTTCTTCTTTCTGGCTCATTGTTTTATAAACTGCTCCTTAGTAATCAGATATGTAAGAGAGAAAAAATAAGTTTCTGTCTAACCATTTTTGCTCTTAGCTGGAATCTTCAGAACAAAAGATTAACAAGAGAAAATCAAGAAGTTCATTAACATGTACATTTCATATCTACTTAGATCATAACCCACAGACTGATTAGTTTTCAAAAGAATGGCTTGGAATTTAGGCTTAAATGTCATTTCCATCTGAAAACAAAGCCAGAACAGCATGGAGATAGCCAGGTATGAGAAATTAATAGTTGATAAAGGCTGGATAGTAAGATGGAAGTGTAGATTCCTCTGAGACAGTCTCTAGTCTGATAGGGGTATAGTGTAATCTATGGTAGTCAATTTTTGTCTTTCCTGGAAGAGATGGAAGAAGAAACACCTTTGTAGAGTTATGACCTGCATTTACACAAAGAGGGGAAAAGCAGAAAGAATTTTTTTTTAATTCTTTCAGCTCAAAATAGTCTTTATGCCAAGGTGACATATTTTGGGGTGACATGTTCTACCACCCTTCACATGCACATGCATAAAATCAAGCACCATTTTTATGTTTTCATATTCTAAAGACAACAGCAAAGACATCAGTTGTCAATGTTTTAATCACAGTATTCTTAAATCATCACGTAATATTCTAAAGGTAGGAAGTAAATAAGAAATCTCATTTAAACTAATCAAAATTCTTCTTAAGATGATTTTATTTAGATATAGTTCAGGGTTAACCTATGTATTTTAAAACTACAGACTTTGATGTATAACAAATTAAACAAAATAAATCTTTATATAAATTTATCTGTTGATATAAAAACTTTTGCATTTTTCTGTATTGTATTTCATCTGGCATGCCTTGCATAGGAAATTGAGCTGTGATATGTTGTGCTTTTCATGTCTGAATCTACTATTGAATGAGATGAAATCAGATACAAAGTTAGATAAAATTTCATAGCAAACTTAAAAACTTTGAACTTTAAATGTAATTTTAAACTCTTGATGTTGGCATTCGAATGTTAATGTACCCATTGAAAATATAGTACATTTTATAAATCACTATGTCTCCAATAATTAAGTGACAATTATAATAGTAAACTTTGACTGTAACAAATGTGTACATAAATTGACTTACATTTTATTTGTACAATATAAATTTTAGTCAAAGTCACATTGAAAAAAACGTACATTCTGCAATAGAAAAGTTCACTGAATATGAATGTTTAAAGCCTAAGATTTGCTATGAATTTTGAGATCATGGTAATTCATCCTGAACCTAATGCATTCCATTAATATAGAAATAACACATAGTTCTTCTGTAGCAATGAAAAGTAACTGTAAAAGATTAAATCTGTTGACCAAGAAAGAAAGTAATCACTGTGCATCCTGAAGTTTGCCTGCAGGTAAACTGCTTTGTACTAAACTGAATTCACTAGCAAAAGAAATTATTCTTCTATATTTTTTCTTCAGAGGCTAACTGCAGATCATGCAGCAAATCAACAATCCTAAAAAATTATGTAAATAGTTTTATTGTCAATAAAGCACTTTTACTGCAAAGGTAACTAAATAGCAAACCAACAACAAACATATGAAAAATCTTTTATTGCTGATATAATTGGAAACATAGTTATATAGAATTTTTGAGCTGAGGAAAATCTAAAAGCAATGCTTCCCACGGACATCCACTGAGAATAATCCTGATCTAAAGTTCATTTATGGTATACAACAGCATACAGGAGGCAGACTTCTCCACTGCCCTTGTTCAGAGATCTATATACTGGTTACTTTTAGCTTCAGCTATTTATAAATTCAAAGGTTTTCCATTTCCTGCCAGCTTCCCCAAAGTTTTCAAAGTTCTTTTCTCAATTTCAGGTACTCAGGAATGTCCTAGGCCACTGAGGTAGAGACAGTTCTCAAGCAGCTTCAGAATACACAACCTTTTGGGCTGAACAATGGGTAGGCAGCCTCTGGGCCTCTCAGGAAAGAATCTCTGTGGTGCCTGCTCCCACACGACCCCTTGGCGTGAATGACAATGCATCTTACTCAGAGAGTGGAGCTGGAGAATCAACAGAAACTAACTATGGTCCTGCCCTCACAGATGCCGTACTGTGCTGCGCCCTGGGCCAGATGCCAACTTCCCTCACTGCAGTATCAGTCCATCTGCTGACTGTTTCTGCTTCCTTTGAGAATTTGTAGTCTTTAATTCATTTGGAAGTCAAGAGTCAGGTTCCTTATCCATTCGTTTCAATCTGTTCTTTATGACAAAAATATTATAATCTTAATCCTTCCTAGCAGACACTCCAGAAATACAGATCGAGTAACCCTGATCCAAATGCTTAGGACAACATTTCATGTTTCAAATTTCATATTTTGGGGGTTTTGGAATATTTGCATATAGATAATAAACTATCTCAGGGATGGGTCTCAAGACCCATTCTTTTATATATTATGGACACATTATACATGGAATCTGACAATACTTTTGTACAATATTTGTTTTGTACCTGCAATATTTGTTTTGTACCTGCAATTGTTGTTTTGTACCTGTAATTGTTGTTTTGTATCTGCAATATTTGTTTTGACTGTACCTCTTCACTAGAAGTCAGGTGTAGAATTTTAAAATTGTGCTTCAATATTTAAATGAAACTCATATGTTTTAGATCTGGAATACTTTGAAGTTCAGATTTTCAGATTAGGATTGATTTCCCTATACTAAGGGGTATCACTTGAGGATCAAAAATTTGGGGCTTATCTCAACTAAGAACTCTGGAGTTATTTCAATATGTGAAAATTCAATATGTAAAAATGTTCTTGTTATGTTAAGCGTGTTGGCATTTTCTGGAAACAATTGAGAATAAAAGCATTACCTCCTTTCATAGTCTGAGAAATGGTCAGAGGATAGCAAGGAAAGATACCAGATAATGTGAGAAAGTGCCCCAGCATACTAGACACAGCTAAAAGTACAGTCTCGGTAGGATCAAGGCCTTATCCTACCACTAATTATTTAGTGCACCTTGGGCAAATTAATTTACCTCTCTATGACTTAGTTTTTCTTTTTTACCTATACTGTTTTCTTATGGTTGCTGTAATAAATTACCACAAACTTGGTGGTTTAAACAACAGAAATTTCTTCTCTTATAGTTCTGGGGGCTAGAAGTCTGAAGAATTCTATTGAGCACATTTAAAGATATTGGCAAAGCCAGGCTCTCCCTCAAACTTTAGAGGAAAATCCTTCTTTGCCTTTTCCCCCTCTAGTAGGAGGGGGGAATGCCAGTCTTTGCCTCTGTGATCACATTGTCTTTTCCTCTTTTCTAATCTTCTGCTGCTTCCTTCTTATAAAAACACAAATGATTGTAGCCGAAGCCTACATAGATAATCCAGGATGATCTCCCCATTTTGTGATTCTTAATTTAATCATGCATGCAAAGTCTTCTTGTCATATGAGGTAAAATGCACAGCATCCTGGGATTATGACTAAACATATTTGTAGAAATGATTATTCAAACTACTAGAAAATAAGTTAATAATAGAATGATTAAAGGATATACAGTTATATTTCCAGATGTATGGGTTTCATATCTATGAATTTAACTAGCCAGTGGTTGAAGATACTAAAATGAAAAAAATTGTGTCTGTACTGAAATGTAAGAACTTTTTTCTCATTATTCACAAAATAATAAAGTAATATAAAAACTATATGTACAATATTTACATTTTCTTAGGAACAGTAAGTAATGTGGAGATGATTTAACATTTATCAGAGATTGTATATAGGTTATATGCAAATTTTATAGAAGGAGCTAGAGCATATATAGATTTTAGTATCTACAAGAAGTCTTAGAATCAATTCCCTATGGATATCCAGGGACAGCTGTCATATATGAAATTTACTTAGAACAATGTCTAGCTTGCTGTAAAGCAAATGTGAACCCTGTAATGATAATGATCATGTTAATTATAATGGTACAACAAGAAAACGTAGCAAGAGATTTCAAAATAAGCACAATAATTTTTCAGTAAACATATATGGAGGGTCTCATCATTGGACTTTTTTGGAATGCTATCCTGTTACTATCCATGTTACTATCATGCATATGATTGTATCTTCACATTTAAAAATAAGAATTTAAGAGTGTGTGCATATGATACTTGTAGCTATTTTTGGCTTTGTCTTTTTTCCTTTTAATTTAAAATTGATATCATATCGGTAATTTCTCCCATCCTGAATTCTTCTTAAATTCAAACCGAAGATGTGATATAATAGAATTGTCTCCTTTTGCTTTCTTGTCTCCTGTTCATCTAGGATACAGATCTGATGACATTCAATATCTCTGTACACCGGTCATGGTGGAGAGAACATGGGCCTGGTTGTGTCCGGAGAGTGCTGCCTCCATCAGCCCATGGCATGATGGATGATTACACATATGTCTCTGTCACAGGCTGTGTTGTTGACTTCCAGTACCTAGAGGTCATCCACAGCGCTGTCCAAATACTACTTTCTGTAAGTATCATTTTTGTATCATTATCTGATTGGGTCTCTACTGGTACTTTGTACTTACATATGTGATAGACAGAGTCACAGATTAACATTAGCAATGGAAATAGCAACTATGATATCATTAGTCATACATATTGGCAGGTTACATCTTTTTCTTCTTGGTATATAAGCATTTTGTTTAGAAACAGTTGATTGCTATAGAATAGTTTCTAACTTTTGATACAATTCACACTATTTAATGAACATCACTATCTCCCAGCAGTGGTGCCTCATCCGTTAGCTACCTGAAGCTCTGTTTCCAATCCACTCTTCTACTAATGCTTGTTAGTTCCAAAAGAGGAAGGATGGAAACCTAGTAAACGTCACATTTCAAATAATCAATCTTGAAACCACTGTAGAAATCACTGTGGTGATTCCTCAGAGAACTAGGATTAGGGGTCCTATTTGACCCAGCTATTCCTCTTCTGGGTATTTTCCCAGAAGAATTAAAGACATCATATGGCAGCAATAAATGTGCATCTATGTTTATTGCAGCACAATTTGTAACAGCTAAATCTTGGAAACAACACAAATGCCCATCAACAACAGAATGTGTAAAAAAGATGTGGTATTTTTATACAATAGAATGCTACTCAGCTATAAAGAAGGATAAACTTGAGGATTTTATAGACAAATGAATTTAACTAGAGACCATACTCATAAGTGAAATAAATCAGACTCACATGTGTAAGCATCATATTGTCTCCCTCATGTAAGAAGCTGAAAGATTAAATAAGGTCCAAAAGGTACCATAGATATTGTGAAAGGGAATAAAACTGCTTAAAAGGAGAGGATAACTGAGATAGGGAAAAAAGAGAAAAGAAGAAAGGAGAAAAAAAGAAAAAGAAATACACACACACACACACACAAAAGATGGTTAAGATAATTGTACTATTAATCTTATTAGTTCAGGGAAAGAAACTGTGATTGCTTACATTGTTTTATCTGTTTTGCATGCCTGTATCTTGTAATAATCCGAGTAACTATTTTGAAGAAAACAATATGCGATATAGTGACTATTGCTAATTTCCTATCAGCTTGTTTCAAAATCCTGTATTGGTTTTACTGTTTTGTTTTTATTATTTCATTTTCTTTTAATCTCTTTAAAATAAAAAAGAAAATTTCCCCAAAAATATAATAAAATAAAGATCAAATTCCTCAAGAAACTCTTAGCATGATGTTAGGATACAGTACCATAGAAGAAACAGAGAAGAGAATTGCCTTGAGTAGATTATAGAAGGTATACAAGCCAGAGTTTCTATTAGGGTAATTCCTTCCCACCAGACTGTCCTACCCTCAGTTTGAACACAGTGTGTAGGAAACTACATTTGCCATTCACAGCATCATGAGAAGTGCTATTCCTTTGAGACCTTCTACAGACTTGCCATTTAGCTGTAGTCAAAATAGCAGTGCAGTCATTAACAATCACACTTTTCACGTAAATCAATCATCTCTGTTCTTCCAACTAGTTAGTTAGAATAAGAGGTGTAGGCTCAATAACAAACAAACTAGAAATATAAGTTGGTTATGTAGATAAAGAATGCAATTTGGAATTGTTTCCAAAAAGAACTGTGAAAAAGCCTTGTTATCATTTACTATCTCCATTATCTATCACTTATGTGGTCCATTATGTGACAGATTACTCCAAAGTTAATTGGAGTAAGTCCCTGACTTACGAACAAATACCATTCTGGGAGAACATTTTGTAAGTCAAATTCATTTGTAAGTCTGACAATGTGAGTTTTATACACATCTGCCACAAATATACAATTCAATGCATTAAAGAACCAAATACACACAAAAATACTATAAATAAACTACATTTACTTTTACAGTTACCTTAAAATCGTAGTACAGTACAGTATTTTCACTTTTGTTTCCATTGTTATTGCTTTGTGCTTCCTAACAGTCCCGGCCACATCAGCACTCCTTTTCCTTTTGCGTTTGATTGAGCACTGCACTACTATGCACTATCTCACTGCACAGTAAGTACATAGCAGTGCAACTTGTGACAATGTCTGGCAGACATGTGAGCTACTTCCACGATTTGTTTGCACCCACAAGTAATGTGAGGTCTGATTGTATCTGAGAAACTTCACAACTCAAACGTTAGTAAGTTGGGGACTTCCCGTACTTAAAATAATATTAGCTTATTGCTTACAGTTCTATGGGTCAGGAATTTGGGCAGGACTCAGCAAAGTAGTGGTGCTGCTCCACACTGACCAGGGTCACTCAGGTGAGCCTTTTAACCAGGCTCTACCAGGACTGAAACATGCTGGGGGCCTCACTCACCTGTGTGATGCTGGCTCTGGGTTCCCATTCTCCTCCATATGGCTTAATCATTCTGCAGAAACCTTGATGGTCTCTCTTATAGCAAGGCTGCTGGATTCAAAAAGAAGTCTCAGTGTGTAAGCATTTTTCAAACCCTTACTCTAGTCATTTTTATTAGGGTCCCACTGGCTACAGTAAGTCAGATGGCCGAACTCAAAGTCAACATGTAAGGAGCTATGGAAAGATGAGACTATCAGGATGCAAAGCTTACTTAAGGTTATGGATATAGTAGTCTTACCTTATTTGATCAATCTATTAATTTTTATTCTTCACCTTGCATCTCTGAAGTTTTAAAATAGTATTTTAGAGCACTTTTGAATTATATTTTTTAGAAAGTCTGAAGATTAATATAAGAAAAAAAAATTTTTTTTAATTTAGTGTCTAGTTCAAAAAAGGTAAATTTGACATTGAATTCAAACAAAGGAATAGTCTTTCATATGTGTAATAAGAAATCCAATTTATACACATAGGTATAACATACTGTCATTCATTCATACAGATTTATCAGTCTTTCCTTATTCTTTGTTCTTTCTTTAATCTAGACATTATATATGAAACTGTGGTAAGATATATATGTTTAAATCATCTTTGAAAACATGTATCAATTTTCTGAAAATATTTCAGTTCATTTTATGATTCTGTATTATTTCTATGTTGTGAGAAACACAAAGAGTAAATACAAACCAAAACAAATAATAGATATTAGGAAATAGGAAGAAAATATTTAAATGGGAAGAGAACAAGAGAGGGGGAAGAGGGAAGGATGAAAGGGAAAAGAAAAAAACTGTAGAGAAGAAAAAACAGAAACAAAGCTTCCATAAATAAGGAGAGGAAAAAAAAAGGAGGGGGTTGATGGGAGGAGAGGAGATTGGGGAAAAAGAGAAATCAAAATATATTATATACAGAAACAAATTCCTTATGATGAATGTTATAATTATGCATATCTAAAATGTACCAATTAAGTTAATTTTTTTTAAAAAAGTTAAAAGAGACCAGATTCTAAAAGTGTATTTTAAAATGTTGAAGACATTTATTCAAAGTTTTTTGTATGTAGACAATTCACTCTGCTTTGAAAAATATTCCCTTTAAATTGTTAAACCATTTTGTGGAATAATGACATCACATCCAAATCTTTACAATGCAGAAGAATGCCATGGAATCAAAAAGTCATTTCCCAAGAGTAATTTGAACCCAAATGAATAGCAAGGTGAAAGTATTTGATAAGGACCAGAACTGTCACCTAAAAGCATGCCCTAAGGAGAAATCCAAGTATACTGTATATGTTACCACCTAAAAGTACATGTCACTTATAAATGAATGTCTTGACATATTCTAGTGAAGATTCAAAGCTGTCAGGGTGCACACATACTTCTGACTATACTACTATTCAACATTCAGGGAATAAAAGGATTAGCCACTGCTCTCTGATTTTTCTGGTGTTATACATCTACAAGACAAAAATTTCAGTATTTTATCTTTTTATATTAAAGTAAAATATAGCCTAAATTTGTTTCACAATTATAAAATTAGAGTCAGCCTCTCTTATCTGTAGGTAGTACATTCCAGGTCTCCCAGTGCATGTCTGAAACTACAGATAACACTGACTCCCACAATATAATATGCTTTTTTTGCTCCGAACATATATATCGATGATAACATTTAATTCATAAATGAGGCACAGTAATAGATGAATAACAACTGACCATAGAGTTTAGAAATTCTACCATGTGATTTATTTTCTTTTCCTAAGTACTTTCAGCTTCTCGCTTTGGCATACCTAAATTGTTGATATCATTACTCTTGTGTTTTGGTGCCATTATTAGGTAAAATCAGGGTTATTTGAACACAACCACTTCTATATTATGACAATCATATCAATAACCATTCTACCAGGTGGGAGTGTATGCTGTGTGAATATATTGTCAGAGGGATGGGTCATACCTGTAGCAGATTGGAGCAGGACAGTGCCAGACTTTACCACGCCAATACTCAGAACTGTGCAGAATTTAAAATTTATGAATTGCTTATTTCTATAATTTTTTACTTAGTATTTTCAGACAGAGGTTGACTTGAGTAACTGATTTTGACTGTAGTTGCTTTCATGGGCTTCTCCTATTTTCCAGTTTTGTTTACTTTTGCACTACTAGAATTGTAACTTCCTAAATCTAATGATGAAAAAAGTATTCTTGTGCCTTATTATGTGCTGAAATGTCTGACTTTTTGCTGTAAAATAGGGTTGATGCTTGCAGTATTTAATAGACTGTTAGGGGTGCCACAGGCAATAACTGAAAAAACGGGTGGAGAGCTTTGAGGTGAGGCAAGGTCCTTATGACTCTGCCCCACCAGGGTTAACCCTTTCACTACTGGAAGTATGAAAACATTTAGAACAGCCTAGGGAAAGCACCGTCAGAGATAGTAGGGACTGGGAAAAGGTCCTTTGGTGTTTTCAGGGCAGCAGAGCTTTTCCAGATGAAAATATAGAAAGGATTGAAAGGATTTACCCATGGATATGACTTCACTGGTGAATTGAACAATTCTCTTGCATTTAAGACTAGCACTTAGTTATGGAACAAAAGAAATTCCAAGTATAAGCATATCACAGGAACCATGTATGAGCTCAGTGGATTGAAAAAAAAAAATCACAATGTCAGCAATAGTTGAGGTTTCCTTCCCAATAGGACTGTCACAGGTGGAGCACTCCCACCCTTGTACTTGTCCTTTTGGAGGAGTGTGAGCTCCTACCCACACCTCTCTGTTTCTACACAGCAACTGTACATACATGCTCCTTTCCTAGGAACTGGAGAGGGAGATTGCAAAGGTGAAAGTGATTCTTGTTACTTGATATCACAGAATCTTATAGCAGGGCTCCTGCACATTGTCAGCCACACCAACTTCAAGGTCATTGTGGAATCCAAAGAAAGGTTTGTCAGTATGTATTAGGAGAGTAGCAAAATGCAATCGAATAAGAGGTGAGAACACTAAAGGATCCTTCTGTAGGGAGACAGGAGTCCCTCCTCTTTGGTTCATGTGCTTATCATGTCTCACCTGAAAAATGGCCATTAATCTCCAAAACAGTCTTCAGGTCCAATACTGTGAATCATCACACAAGTTCTTGCTTCTAAGGAGATGATTTCAGAGCACTAACCTGATCCTTCACTTATGGAACCTGAAAAAGATTTTAAAATTCACTTCTTCCTGCTAGAGATACATGTACAATATTTAGCAAAATTTTCTTTTTTTTTCTAATTTTAAAGAGAATAAAACCAAACAAAATAAAATAGAATAAACCCAGTCAAAACAAAACAGTGAAAGTGATACAGAACTTCAAAACAGGATAATAGGAAATCAACCATTGCTACCATAATGCCTCTTGTTAGCTTCAAAATTACTGCCCATACCATCAGACATAATAAAATCAAACAAAACAGAACAGAATAAAATCAATCAAAACAAAACATTGAGTAAAACAAAACAATGAAAAACAACAAAACAAGACAGTGAGAACAATATTGGATTTCAAAAACAAGATAGAAGAAAATCCCCCATAGTTGTTATATTGTATATTGTTATCCTGTAGATAGATGCTCATGCTACCAGCTTTAGGCCTGCAAAGTCAATCAAACAATATAAGCATTAAGTTGTTTTTGTACCTCAGTTGCTATCAACTAGGTCTGTGTTCCTCTGAATCAGCCAGTTGCTTACATGGGGGAGGGAGGAGGTCGGTTCTTCTTGTCTTCCAGCCTGTGCAACGGCTGGTTCACAGGAAAGTCACTTCCTATTTCTCCTCCCGGCCCACAGTCACCCTAGCAAAATTTTCAGAACTATAATTCAATGTGTGTAGCTTTCACTTTCTGGTTGCCAAAACCCTAAATTAGGTTTTGGCAATTTACTATCCATTTTTCCATGTAACATCACATATCTGGAAACATCTCTAAATGTCTTCTGGAAACATCTCTAAATCTTAGCTCTTATGTAGGTATTTGGTCCTGTGTGAATCTAATGTTAATGTTGGCTTTTAATGTATGTTTGAACATTCAAAGATCAAATTCCTTTTAAATCATTACATTCTCCATAATATATGTATACCATTGGATTTTCTCCTATATGTTAATTGATTATCACATTTGTGATTGTCTCCAATCATAAATTTCATGCTATTGCCAAACAATGGAATTCGTGCTCCTAAGCCTCAATGTTTATGACATGTGTGGAGGTCTTCATAAATTATTACTGTCCTATAATTTTTAAATAATCTCCTTAACATTGATTATTCAATGTAAAATTGAGTTATGACATTTGGTAGACAAATACAGTTTCAACAGAGAAATGCAAACCTTAATTAGAAACCATGTCTAGCACAAAAGCCATTAATACAGCAAACCTGAAATCTGATTAATAATTAATCAAGACAAACATTGCTACTGTAGGCTTATGGAAGTATTAGAGGTAAGAAATTTAATTTTATTGACACTTTACTTGGGGTAATTTAATGTCAAATGAATGCTGGCAGTATCTTCATCTTTATCCATAGGTTACAATAACAGATTGAAAAAGTAGCTATTTAAAATGAGAATTAATTAAAAAACTTCTATACTCTTCCTTGAAAACACTAAGTTACATAAATTCTGTGGAGAAAAAATTTATATCACATTTTGTATTCTTTCTAAATGAACATAAGCAATTTCATTCATTCATAAGCACGAACCCAGTCACCCTCCTACTTTATACAAAGGTCTCAAGCTTGGGAGTGAGAAGATGGAGATAAATAACTCAAATTTGAATTTGCTGTGGTCCTACACACAGTATTTTTCTTTCTGCTGTGGGTGATGATGCAGCCAATCAAAATGCCATAACTCATGATGAAAAGGAAAGTTCTAAAGTTAATTTCTAGGTGCCATCAGAGCCCACAGAGGAAAGTAGCATTCAATAGGAATTGTGAAGCTCCACTTCGGTCTAAAAAGTTCTATCCTGGATGAGAAAGAGGGAAGAGTTCCACACAGAAAAAACAATAAACAATTAAATAAAAGTATCAATTTAGAGAAAGAGGAAGCAATTCAATCAGGTTTGAACAAAGAGTAAATCCACAAACATAGTGCCTTGAAGCTGGAAAGAGAGGTGGCAGACAATCAGACTTCCCGGCTAATGCACACGTTTTAATGACGCCATGTTCTGTCTACTCCTTGGAGATTCATTATGTGACCTAACATGAAAGTTTTTCAGAAACACTATTTTTGAGAAAGATAATTTACTGAAAATCAAGAAAGAGGGAGGGAATAAGTCTTCCAGACTAAAGGAAAAGGAAGACACATGACAACTAAATGAAACATGTGAAACTAGACCAAAAGATAGACAGCCATGAAAACACTTTTTAAGTTTTATGGAGGTATGCAGACTAGAAAATAGTGTTGTACCAATGTTAATTTTTTGTTTTTTATTTGGTGCTTTGGTTGTGTAAGACATTTGAGGAATCTAGATAAAAGATCTATAGGAACCCTATGTTCTATTTTTCTAAATTTTTGTTAGGCCTGAAATTATGGCACAATGAAACTTTAAAATATTTTAAAACGTAAAATATTCCCAAACAATTTTCTTAAGGAAACATTTGGAAATATTGCAAATATCTATGTAAAAATTATAAAGTATCAATGGAAATAGATACCAAAGGATAGATCCAAAAACATTACTGTGATTTGCCAACCAGATGCAAGGGGAGGTGGGGACAAAGCAATATCAGACTGTGAGCCCAGTAAGAGCAGGGGAATGTTTACTCCCATAAACGAGCTGGGAGAAAGAGCCAGGATGATACAGCAAAGGAGTGTAGACTAGTGAGTCTGGGCTCCATTCACACTCTTAATTTTTAGGTGAATATATTTTAAAATTAATTACCTGTTTCTGGTAAAGAGCTATCTTTTTTTCCTTTGTACCTGAAAAACTTCTGCATAGCAACTAGCAGCTAGGAAAGGGAAATTAAAGACAACATTATCTCAAAGAATTCATAAGAATTCACAAACAAATTTTTGAGAACAGGGACTTATTTCCTGTCTTCATGTAATTAAAACTAAACAATGGCATTTATTTGATTAAAGTTGTCAGAAATCTTTACTTAAAATACAGTCTCCAGAAATTCTCAGAGGTTTCCTTATACTCTAGCACCATAGAATTATTGATAAGGACATGGTTATTCATATTTATTTTCCACAATCTATAAAACAATAAAGACATAAAATCAATTTTTTTAAAATTGTGTATCTTTTATCAAATAGTCAAGAAAAATCCTCAGACCAAATATCAGATGATAAACAAACATACCAGTTTGGCAGCAAGAGTATATAGAAGAGGAAAACTTTGTCATCTAACTTCCTCTAAACAGCTCTAGAAGGGTCATTTGAGTAGAGACATAACTGAGATCATTTAAAGAGTGGAATTAATAATAATATTCCAGAAAAAACAAAGATTCACTTGGCAAGAGCTTGAAGGTTAAGGGAAAATAATTAAAGATGATACCAGAGGAGCAGCATTAGGGTTAAAGAAGATATGACATATAACTTCAGTTTGATTCTAAGATACTGGGGCAATGTTACTATTTTTCAACCAGAAAAGAGAAATCTATATTCAGGAAAGTGACTCTGGAGCTTCTCAAGGAAACAAGTGAAGGGAAAAAAAGTAGAAGAAAATAAACCAGATAGTAAGCTATTACTATAGATCCCAAGAAAGAAGGTGAAAACTTGGACTTATGCAGTAGCAGAATAAGGAGAAATTCCTAGACAATGCACATGGTAATCAAAATATATGTCCAATGTTTAAATTTAAAACTATTGTTGCAGTAAATGATATGTTACCATTAATTCCCCTCAAACTCACTTTGGACACACTTATCCCATCATTCTTGCCAATTTCCAAAGCAATTCTAGTCCTCTTTATATCTTTAGAGAAGTGATAAAAAGAAGAAAAAAAATCATGGTGAATGTTGTTACTGAATATCACCCAACATAAAAACATTACAGTGTATGCTTCACTACCTTATTCAAGAGATCTGGTAGCATGGAACTTCTGGCTCTTTCTCAAAGTCAAAATTGCTGCAAAAAGTAAACATCTCAGATGAATTTAGGACATCAAGCCAGCCACAACAGTGTCGCTAAAGACACTCTTGGAGGAGGATTTCCTGAACCACTCCAACAAATGGCAAAAATGATGGAATAAATATGTTCAAGGTGAAGGGAGTATTTTGAGAGATTAATGGAAATTTGTCTTTTATCATATTACTTTTTTAGTGTAAATATTCACTGTGGTTTTAAGACATGCCCCTTAATTCTTGCATGGAGAGTGGAAGAGATGGGGGAGGGAAGAAGGACATAGTAAGAAAGCCTAGATAGTAAAAATTAAAAATTAAGGTAGATGATACTGGTACTTAATGAGATGAGGGAGTCTAAGGATTTTGTTCCACTTGCAGTTTTCTCTCTTTTTGTAAAAATAAATAAATAAATAAAAACAGTAGACATGGATTATTTTTAAATAGTTTCAGTAATTAGACAAGATGTTCTAGACATATTGCAAAACACATACCATCAAAGAACTGTAATCTGGTATGCCTTTTCAACTTGGAAAACACTGCCATTCTAATAGGCCAAAATCAATTGTTATTCTACAATGGCTGAAAGCAATTAGTACAGTATCTGCCATTCACATTTGACTAAAAGTAAAATTGCTAACAAGAAATTGATTAACATAAATAGTTTTCATTTAAAATTGATTTATATAAAATTCAGGAAAATATTTGCAATACATAATTATTACTAAGCAACAGAGATAATCAGGAAGTTTTGAAGACAACGAAATGTGAACAATTAAAACTTCAGGATACACAACAGCTTTTAATTAATGAGCTAAATTAATCCAAATAAACAAGGGACTCTGTTGTAAGGCTTGACTCTGAAAACCATCAGAACTAGTGATTATAATAAAAGTAATTGTTATCATTTACTGAACATATTCTACAAGCCTGACATCTTCCTCTGAAGTATTATTATGAATAACCTTCAGACAGATGTGAAATAGGCTTTATTTTCTCATATGTTTATGAGATAATATATATATATATATATCTGTATATCTATTATAACATATATGCAATCTATATAAAAAAGTAGAACACAAAGAAAATTAATGTCTTGTCTAAGGTCCTACAGTAAGAGGGAACCTCATACTTGGTTCTGACATATCTTAACATGATTGTACTTAATGAGAATGTTTTGTTAATACATACAACATAAGACAACTTAGATATGTTTATTCTTTTATACATATTTTGAAGGACCAAAATAGATAGTAGATATTGGGAAATGGTAAGAAAACGTTCAAATGGGAAGGAGAACAAGGGAGGAGGAGAAGGAAAGGACAAGAAAAAAAGAGAATGGAGGGAAAAAAAGAGAATAGAATGGAAACAAAGCTTTTGTAAATAAGGAGGGGAAGAGGAGTTGAAGGGAGGGGAGGGGAATAGGAAAAAAAGTAGCAAGATATATTATGTATAGGCACAAATTCCCTGTGGTGACTGTTATCATTATGTATATCTAAAATGTACCAAGAAATTTGAGTCCTATTAAACTATCTGAAAAAAAGCATTGTAGTAATCTTTGAATATTAAGAATATGTAGATGAATGTTGATCTATCTCAATAGAAATATGGGAAGAATGAATGAATAGGATATTCAGTCTTATAAATACAAACAGTCAAAATCATAGAGAAAAACACTTTAAACAAAGGTTGAATAATATAATTTTTTTCCTTTGGCTGGCCTGGATATTGAATGCAGAACTTTTATACTGAGCTATCTCTCAACCCTTTTAAATTTTGTTTGTTTTTTTTAGATAGGGTCTTGCCATACCACTAAGTTGCCTAAGTTAAGTGCAAACTTGTGATCCTCCTGCTTCAGCCTCCCAAAGACAATTTTCTAATGTACAAGCACAATGTAGAAATTAAATATGGAATAATTTAAATAAACAGAAACTCAAACAATTCAAGTGTTCCCACATGGTTTGCTTCAATATGTAATAATTGATTAAAAACCCTTATGGATACAATCCTATTTTTGCAGAGATGAAATTATTTGAATATATATATGTGTATGATCTGAATGACATACTATGTAAAAATGGTCATTTACCTCAGAGGGTAGGATTGCAAGTGTTCTTTGCTTGTCTGTATTTCCATGTTATGATGAGTATACAATGGTTGGATAATAAGAGCTCCTCTCCACCTCAGCACCTCCAAGATCTGGAATTATTTATGTATGAAATGTTCCTAAACTTGTCTGCACGTCTCATTCGCTTGGAGATTTGTAGAATTTCCAAAGTGCAGCCTCGCTCCAGATAAAGAATCACAGCATCTGGGTGGGGAACGGGCATTTCGCTTTCTGGAGCTTCCTGGTGGCTTGAAGGGCAGTCTGGCTGGGGCCGCACTGGCACACTCTCTTGCTGCCTGAGCTCCTGGCTGCTGCATCATGAGGAATGTGAGTGTCAGACTTGCTCAGCTCTACCCATGCCTCCAGAATGAGAATTTGCCTTTTGATGGGGTGCCTGTGGCTCCCAGCATGTGCTAAAGTTTGAGGTGACCTGGTACAAAATAGCATCTGTTCTTGCTCTTTGTGACAGGAAATAGAGTCCATTACCTTTTCACTATGGGTTCTTTGGAAAGGGCAGTAACCATGGCTTCATGTTGATAGTCTTTGTGCTTTCATTAAATTAATACTATGCCACTTTCAAATAAAAAAGAAAAAGATATTAGAGGATAAAAATTCAATTTGTAAATTTTGTCTATTTGACAACTTTATGTAAATTGAAATCCTCAAATTATGAGATCTGTGACTCACAGATACTAAGCAGAGAAAACAAATACGCTCATGGAAGAATAAGTCATTTCAATAAAAATTCAAGTATTAGATAATTATTTAAGGTAAGGCTTGTGGAATCTTCAGGTATGTTATCCAATGAGACAGTCACCAGCCACAAGTTGCTATAGGGCAGATGGAGTGTTGCAAGTCCAGATCCAGACTTAATATAGCCATAAAATGCACACTGAGTTTCGAAGACTTAGTACCAAAAATAAAAATGAAGGAAAGCTATGTCACTAATAATTTTTCTACATTGATTACTTGTTAAAATAAAAGTATTTTGGGTATATTAAGTTAAATAGAATACATTAAATAAAATTATTTTCACCCATTCCTTTTTATTTTTAATGTGGCTGCTAGATATTTTATAAACACATTGGGCAATGCTGTTCTGTGGCATCTATGTCAACTGCTGACACAACTCTTGTTGGAACACTCAACTCATTAAGCCCGTGAGAAAGGCAGTCTGTTAGATTTCTCTCAGTGTTAAAAACGAATTCTTGTCTACATATGCAAAATTCGCCACTTTGGAACTTCTGTCTGTTGACACTAGTTCTTCCTCCTGTGTATCACAGAGTTTCTGCTCCTCATTTGTATCCACCTCTTCTGATTTGTCACTGGAAGATTGCCATTCAACTCTCACAGTTTTGTGACAGGACATCACAGAATTTTTGACTGATGCTTTGTGACAGGATCATTTTGCATAAGCAATAGTCGTGGGCTGGTTGGTCTTGGTAATTTTGTGCCTAACATTAAACCTGATTCATTTCCTTTGAAAGCCACAGATGAGACATAGACTTCTATTTTAGACTGGGGAAGTTCTCTCTGCCCTCTAAGGTATGACATGGAAAGAAACAGAAGCAACGGTTCATCCAACAAGGGTGCTGTCCCCTGTCCTTGGTGCTCCCATGGGAAACAAGCAGACTTTATGCTGCACAAAGGACAGATGTCACAAGCGAATGGCAGTCCTGAGCCCATTTTCAGCACACAGCAGAGGGTGTTCCAGCATACCTGCTGCACTCTCTTCCTCATGAAGGCAGACTGGTGTAACAACAGGTGAGATGGTTTCTTTGTCACTAGCATTCTTAATAAAATTTTACATCTAATTTAAAAATGCAGACAAGTAACACAGAATGCAGAAGATTACTACTTTAGTATGTCATGAATATTGCAAGTTTCTAGTTCTTGTTGTCTATTTCATGCTTAAACAAAATTCATATCTTTTAAGAGAAAAAGTCATGAGGCTGTTGCCAATAGTTTTGATATACTCAAAACATTTTCATTACAATGTCATAGAAATTCACACTAAATTAAGCCCTTTTTGGGGGGATTCTTTTCAGGAAATTGACCCTCTTGAAAATAAACACATATTTGCCCAGAATATATTATTTTTTCTTTTCTTATTATTTCAACTTGCATTACCTCATTTATGACTAGAATGTACATGTTAGTTTATTGATCAAATAAAATTTTTTCTAGTTTAGGGAAAAAATTTTATTGCAAATAAATTTTATAATTACAGAGTTAAATAAGACAAATCTAAAGTTCATGGCAGGCATTAATTAGAGTAACCAGTATTTGTAGACACAATAATATGCTCCAGTTATCTTTATATACAACTTAAGAAACAATAAACTGTATGTCATGTACCTAATTCAAAGTATCAGTAGACAATAAGGCACTCTGTAGCCCCTTCAAATCCCACAGTTATTTTATCTCTATTATAAACAGCAGTTCTTTCTACATGATGCCCAAAGTATTTGGTCAATTCATTTTTTTCAACCTAGATAATTCAATGTGAAAATTCAACACTTTGGGTGGTTAACTGTCAGCTTGAGTGGGAACTCCCAGCTGAACTGCGGCAGCATGGTTCTGGATGTGGAAGACTCACTTGAAAGAGAATTATTGGAATGGTATAAAAAAGGAGAACGGGAGAGAAGGATTTCAGCAAATCTTCCCTAAAGGAGCTTTGTTGCAGTTGCTTTTCTTCAGAGGAGTTCCAGTTGGTTTTTCTTGAAAAAAACTTTGGCTGTTTATTTGTTTGTTTTTCCTTCTGGAGAGCTTCAATCCAAGTCTTCATCTTGGATGCCATCTCCTGGCTTCTAGTGTAGATCCCTTAGCCTTCTGCCACAGATCCTTTGGCCCTTTTAGCTCAGACACTTCAGCTTCCAACACTGACCTTTGGGCCCTTCCAAAACAGCCCCTTAGGTCTTCCATTGTAGTCCTTCTGTCTACTGATACGGACTTGCATGGGACATTGCCATGGGCTTCAGGTCTTCCACTGGATCCTTTGAGTCTTCAGTGTGCAGACAGACAATTTGCACTCTTCTCCACCTGACTCTAGTAAGAGTTGACTAGTGCCCCAATGAATTGGCATGCTAATTTTTCCAAAATAGTTGATCAGTCTAAGGTTTGTAAAAACAATCTAAAAAACCACGTCTCCAATCACATATTATTATTAATCTGACAAGTCATTTTATTCCTCCCCTCAACTTAAAAATTCAATAATCATCAGCATCTTACAGTGCTTCTTTCCTCCCAGTTCCAGGTACCTTCTTGGTATTATCAAACCCGAAATTTCTAAAATCTCATTGTTGCTAGACCATTTCTGGACAATAAAAGAATTTAGGTGATTTCTCTAAAAAGCTGAGATTCAGTCTCTGAACACTTTCCCAATTTATACCTCTCTCTTTCTTCCATAGAAAATCTAGGAACTACAATGCCCCCTAACCGTTTTTCAGTGTGATGCATGCAACGTAAGGTGACCTTCAATGAGTGTGACCATCTAAAATTCATGTCATTGCATAATCCACTTATCTCCTCTTAGTATGAGCAAACCCTTGGACTTGTTAACTGATAGCATATAGAAAAGATGAGATGTCCATCCTATGATATATTACGTTAGATGGCAAAAGTTCTGGGATATCTCTTCCACAATTATTTCACATTATATAGGACTGGAAGACTTGCACATATGAAATGAAGAACTGAATAGACTCTTTCTGTAAACATCTCTGGTCAACTGAGTGGCTAAGTGCCTATCTAAGAAAGACTTAGTGATCACAGGAGAAAAGTAAGAGCCAACGGAGATTTTGCCTGAATTTTTAATGCACTCAATAATCCACATAGAGATCACAGAGAATAGGAGATTTGAAGTGTGCCTTTGGCAACGTGGGATGTTATAGAAGAAGACTTAGACTGAGTATCTTACATAAGGAGCATTTGTTTCTCACAACTCTGGTTGCTAATAAATCCAAGATCGAGGTACCAGTAGATAAAATACCTTATGTGGGCCCATTTCCTAGCTTACAGATGGCAGTCTTCACTTTCTATGTTCACACTGGAAGAAAGCACCCTCATCATTTTTATGACTCTTCTTCCAACATCACACTTTACTTTCATGACCAAACTAGCTTCCAAAAGCCCCACAGTTTAGTATTACCACATTAGAGGTTAGGGCTTTGTAGTGGATTGTTAACTGGTGGTCAATTTAAACACCAGCTGAACTGAATTAGTGTGGTGCTGAGTTTAGATGACCCACCTGAGGATTGTTGCCAGCATAAAAAGAAGACCTGGGGAGGAAGAGTAACATAGTGGGTTTTCCTAAGTGTTGTTATTTAGAGACGTTGTTTATCCTGGAGGAGCTTGTCATGCTGGCTTCCCTGATATGAATTCAGCTGTTACCATCGAAAGAGATCAGAACCTTGTTGCTGAGAATGGCTGCAGTTCACTGTGGAGGAACTTTGATCCTTACTTTGAACATCACTTCCTGGCTCTGGAGGCGAAGATGTGTGCAGTTTAATCTCAAGGAGAAGTTTGTCACGCTGTCTTTCTGATATGAACTCGGCTGTTCTCATCGTCGAATTAGCTCGGGACATTATTGTCATTGAGGATGGCTGTGGTGTTTTTGGGGGAGCCCTGGTCCTTATTTTGAGTGTTGCTTCTTGGCTCCAGTACAGAACGCTCAGCCTACTGGCACAGATCCTTCACCCTGCTGGCACAGACTTTTTAGCTTCCATGTCTGACCTCTGGACCTTCCCAGTGCAGATCCGTGAAATAGACTTGCATGAGTCATTGTCATGGGCTCTAGGATTTCAGCTGAACTCATGCAGGTTATTGCATGGGATCCAAGCACTCGGCTGTATTTTCTAAGTCTTTAGTGTTGTGGACAGACTTCCTGCACTTTATTTGACTTTGCAGGTGGCCATTATAAATAATACTATAAATTATGTGTCCTGTATGTAATTGTTCTCCTTGCAACCCTGACTACAACAGACTTCAACATAAGAATTGGAGGGGAGAGCGTCCACAAACATTTAGCCCATAGCAAAATGAGCAAACCTCTAACCAGTTTTTAGCCAAGTACTCCATTATGCAGACATAATCATAACCCCAAGGATTTTAGTACAAAAGTATTTTAAAAGGGCTTCCTTAAAAAGCTAAGCAGGCTCTTCAGGAGCCATATAGCAAGATTAAATCCAAATAAACTGTAGTAGCATGAAATGAAGAAAACCAGCAACCATGACAATCTGAGGGTCAGAAGGAGAAAGGAGAATCCAAAGTTATTGTGATATTTTGTAAAATGTTCAGTTTTAAATAAATAGCACGTGATTTGCCTTATATGCAAAACCCAGAATATAAACAAAGAGTAAAATACAAGATAAATAATGAGAAATAGGGAGATAATCCTTTGCATGGGGAAGAGGACCAAGACATGGGAGGAAAGAAGGAAAAGGAAGAAGGAGTTAAGAAGTAAGATGTGTTTTGTACTGTAGACATATACTAATAACAAATAAAAATTGAAAAACATTAAAAATAAATAACACAACAGAAATAAGTGTGCAAAATGATCAGAGAGTACATTCAAAACAAGAGAAAATCATGTATAAATAATATAAAGAAAATATGAAAGTGATTCAACAACAGGAAATCTAAATCAAGAAATTAAGTGTGAAAACCACCACATAGATATTCTAGAATGGAAAATTACAAGAGTGAAATCAGAAATTCACTAGCTAGGCTCAATAACAGATTTGAAATGGTAGAAGAAAGAATTACAGAAAACAGAATAACAAAAATTATCAAATATGAATGAAAATTATTAAAGAGAAAATGAGTAGAACCTCAGAGATCTGAGACCATATGGGATATAATAACATAAATATAAATGAGTTTGCAGAAGTAGAAATGAAAGAGGAAATAGCAAGAAAAAATTTTTTGAGGTACTACTGACCCTAAACTTACCAAATTTAAATATAAAAAGTTGATCTATAGATCCAAGAAATTTCATAAATTCCAAGTAGAGTTGTTTCACACCTAGATTGTACCATAACCAAAATGTTGAAAGACAAAGAGAAAATCTCAGAAGCAGTTAAAGGAAAACAAGTCATCAAACACAAATCTAAATAAAATTTACAACTGACTCCTCACCAGAAATGATAGAGGCTAGAAGGCAATGAAGCGATATAAAGTGAAAGGGAAAAAAAAATCAACCAAGAATTCTATAACCAACAAATAATGTTGAAAAATGACGATTAAGAATAAAAGCACCATATTGAAAACCAATATTTTGTAAAATTAATATGTATTATAATTAAGATATACTTTAAAATGCCTTTTAAAACATGTCAAAGCCAGAGATTTACTACAGACTGTTTAGTAGATACTATTTACTTTTAAAAAGACATTCCAAGATAAAAACAGAATTGGTTGCTGCCAGATCTGTCCTACAAAAAAATATTAAAAGAAAAACTTCCAGAATAGAAGAAAATAACACCAAATAATAACTTCATTTAAAAAGAAGAAAGGAAGAGCACTAGAAATGGTAAATCTATGAGTAAATATACAAAACTGTCTGAGAGCATCTTCTTCCTCCAGAAAACACCAAATGACAGATGACACCAGTACTGCAGGAAGGTCCAAGGGTCCAGGGACCCTCGCATGGAAGGTTTGGATTGTGGCTTTAAAGATGAAGCCACATCGGCCGGGCGTGGTGGCTCACACCTGTAATCCCAGCACTCATGAGGCTGAGACAGGCGCATTGTTGTGAGTTCGAGACCAGCCTGGGCTACAAAGTGAGCGCAAGGCCAGCCTGAACGGCATAGCGAGACCCTGTCTCAAAAACAGGGCTGGGGATCTAGCTCAGCGGTCTAAGCGCCTGCCCGGCAAGCACAAGGTCGTGAGTTCAATCCCCGGTGCCGCAAAAAAAAAAAAAAAAAAAAAAAAAAGATGAAGCCACATGGCTCACAGACAACGAATGCATCTCATTGCCAAGCTGGGCCAGTTGGTCAAAGACATGAAGATTACGTCCCTGGAGATCTATTTCTTCTCCCCGCTCGTCAAAGAGTCTGAGATCACTGACCTTTTCCTGGGGTCATTCTTCATGGGTGAGGTTTTGAAGATCATGTTGGTAGTAAATCATGCTGGCCAGCAGAACAGACTCAAGACACTTGTCACCTTTAGACTGTATTAATCATGTTAGACTAAGTGGTAAGTGCTCTAATGAAGTAACCACTGTCATCATCCTAGACAAGCTCTCCATTGTCCATTGTCCCTGAGCAGAGAGGTCCCTGGAGGAAGGACATTGGCAAGCTCCTCTACCTGTCCCTTACAAAGTGACAGATTGCTGCGGTTCTGTATTGGTGCACCTCATCTCCTCCCCAGAGGCCCTGCATTGTCTCAGCCCCTGCTTCCAAAAGGCTGCTGCAGAGGGCTGGTGATGATGACTGCTATATCTCTGTGAGGAGCTGCACTACCACATAGGGCAACTTCACCAAAGCCACCTTTGATGCCACCCCAAGGGAACTGCCTGATCCCAAACCTCTGGAAAGCAATCATGTTCACAAAGTTTCCCTGCCAGGAACTCATTAACCATCTTGGAAAAACCCATAGCAGAGTCTCTGTGCAGATAACTTAGGGTGCAACTGTAGCTACAGCACAAGGCTTTCATACAAGAAAGGTAAAGTAAGTGAGACCTGAAAGAAAAAAAAAAAGACCGAGAATACATTACTTCTCTTTTCTTCATATGTAGTTAAAAGATGTAAGTTCATAATGAGCAATTGTTGTTAAACTATATTATTACATTTTTTCTATAAGTTTTCCACAAGAGCTCTGTTGAAGCAAGATTTCTCTATTAAGCCCATATTTACCTGAACATTAGTTAAATTTTAATAAATTGAAATACATATTGTAATTCTTAAAGAAAATAAGTTTAACATATAAATAGAAGGTAAACCAAGGGATTGTTAAAAATAAAATTAAAAGATCATAAGGAAAAATAAGCAAACAAAAAGGTATGACATGTGTAGCAAACAAATAGCCAACAGTAGATACAAACGCAAGCATGTAAATAATGGTAATGTAAATGACAAAACACTCCATTGAAAAGGCAGCAACCGTCAGGACAGGTTAACTTGCTAAACGAACTAAATCTCACTATATGTTGCATATAAAGACCATACTTCAGATTAAAAGACATATAAATAAAAAATAATAAGACAAAAAACCTAGTCTATGAAAATAAGGACATTTATAAAGCTAAGGCACCTATATTAATATCAGAAAAAAATAAACTTTAAGAAAATTAATTATAAGCCAGGCGTGGTTGCCCACTCCTGTAATCCCAGTACTTGGGAGGCTGAGACAGGAGGATCATTGCAAGTTCAAGACCACCCTGGGCTACAAAGTGAACCCAAGCCCAGCCTAACGTGCATAGTGAGACCCTGTCTCAGAAAGACAAAAACAAAGCAAAATAGGGCCCAGGATTTAGCTCAATGGCGTAAGCACCTGCCTGGCAAGCACAAGGTCGCAAGTTCAATCCCTGGTTCAGCCAAAAAAAAAAAAAATACCAAACAA
>RJWT010001195.1:28872-51038 GCA_004365215.1 Cuniculus paca | reverse complement strand
TATTTTATTTTATTTTATTTTATTTTATTTTATGGCTACCTACTCCAAATTTCATGGATTCACCGTCTCTAAGAATCATTAGGAGAACATGATCTAGAATTTTTATAAGATTTTCCTTCTCTATCTGTGCCAATTCTGGATCACAGATAATATATGTTTTGAATCTAACCTGCTGCACCTGTTTTTCAGAATAATAGACTTAGCCTGCTCTACTTCATAGAGGAAGATCTTTCCAGATTAAGACAGGCTCCTCCAGAGAGTCCAGAATTTTGTCAAATCCAAGCAAAAGTGAAATAAATCTTAGCCATCTGCTATGTTTCCCAAAACTACTGATAAGATAAAATATGTAATCACTTATCCCCACAGCTTACTCCTTTCACATTTTCTCTCTTGTATATATTTTACATTGTTCCAGGATCTCTGCTTTTTATTTCCAAAGGAGGTGAATCTCGGGTTTTAAGATTTGAGAAATTGCCTGCAGCCTTGTGTCATCATCTCTCTGCCCGTAAACCACTCAGTTATTCAAATATATCACTGTTGGTCTTAATACAATAATGCACTTTTTGTTTTGCATTGTTTTTCTAGTGAAAGTTTGTCAAGATCTGAGACAAGGAAAAAATAAATTACAGCTACACTTACCAATTCACTTTGAAACTAGAACAAGGATTTAGACATTACTTAAATAGTTCCTTCTTTCTGTGCGTGTACTCACCTTGTTTCTCAAAAAATAAGGCCCAGTCTGACAATAATCAGCCTTGAAAACTATTGATCAAAATGACAATTACCCAATGGCCTCACCTTGCCTGCCATCACAGAGTACCACTGAGTAAGAGAATAGTGAGGTATGCTGCATGGCTCTGGCCATCTCCATGGTAGCAACCAGTGTTTATTTTCCAGTTAGGTCTTAATTTGAAAGAAACATAGCATTAAAACCAAGTATTAGGGTTTCCTTTTCTTTTAAAAGTTTTAATTCTTAATTTTAATTTAATTCTTCTGTGACAAAACACTATGCTACCAAAAGTGGTTACTTCAAAACTGGAGTCTGTGAATCACAAAGAATTCTGAGCTGCTTTTTCATGAATACCCCTCTAAAAGTGGGCAATGTTTAAATGTATGTTTTCCATGCAAATATACTGAATGGATATTTGGATTCAAATATTTTCAGTGGATTTCTTCAATATGTGACTTGATGATCTAGTTACTATTTTTATAATATTTTTAATTTATATTTGTTGAAATGGCTATGCCATAAAATATTTAAGCCGGGCGTGGTGGCTCACGCCTGTAATCCCAGCACTCGGGAGGCTGAGACAGGCGGATCATTGTGAGTTCGACACCAGCCTGGGCTACAAAGTGAGCTGAAGGCTAGCCTGAATGGCATAGTGAGACCCTGTCTCAAAAACACAGGGCTGGGGATCTAGCTCAGCAGTCTAAGCGCCTGCCCGGTAAGTGCAAGGTCATGAGTTCAATCCCGGGTGCCACAAAAAAAAAAAAAATTAATTCCTCATTGCTTAAAATATTTTATTTTAATGTAAGACAAGTAGATATTAATGAACTGATCTATGAAAAAAAAATTTCATAGCAAAATAATTAGAAATACAATAGATAATATACTGTATACCAAAATCTTAAAAGAATGATCAAAATTGCACTGACTATAAATTATAGACAAAAACTATGACTGCTCCTACCAATTCGCATAAGCAGTGCTCTTAACCTCTATCCTAGATAGAATTATATGGTCATCTTTTTTTTTTTTTTTTTGCGGCCCCGGGGATTGAACTCATGACCTTTTGCTTGCCAAGCAGGCACTTTGGCCACTGAGCTAGATCCCCGGCCCTGTATGGTCATCTTTCACAGGTTCAAGTGAGAAAAATCTCTCTACATCCCAATGGAGGTGTTGCCGTTGAGCCTCAACAGTACAGGAAGAAGATTGGACTTTGGGCAATAATTTATTTCTTCGATCATTGTGAATTCATTTGTATCACAATGGTTATAATCTGTTGGACTTTTTACTGCAAATGAAGTTTTTGGTCTTAAGTATAAGAAATTATTTTCTTTTAAAAACTGATTTTTTCAAGTGTTAAAATTTGTTCTGGTGGTGCAATGCACAAGACAAATTCATTTCACCTCTCTTAAAATTTGATACTAGCAGAGAGATTTGCTTTTTTATAATTTTCCAAAACAAAGGTGCTTTAATGTATGTCCTGTATGAATATGTTTATCATGTATATGCAATTCTTAAAAGTGTTCATGAAAATATTTGTATAAATTAAACTTATAGATCACCATAAAATGTATGAGGAAGTGGTTCTATAGCAGTCAGCAGATTCTTCAATGGATCCTTGTCACAAAAGTGTTTAATTACTACTGATTCTTATTGATATATTTTCAGACTATTAGTAATTTATATTTGTCTGAATGATTCAGCAGTGCAATAAGTTTAAAAGCCTTCTTATTTATGACTTTTTTATTCTTATATTGTTATCAAATCCTTTACAAAAGAAAAAACAGATCTCTGGCCACATGTGAATATTATAGTCACTATGTTTATAAGTTTAATTGGTATTGTTTTAAAAGCATTGGCCAATATTAAATAAGTACACAGCATTTGAGTTATTTTTGTTTAATTCTATATTTATGAGTGTCTCGTATCAAATATGCTACAAATAGCATTTTTGGTGAAATATAAAGATGTCTCACTCATTTACCATCAGCATCGTACTTATATTCTTCAATGTTTACAGGTAAACTATTAAGTCATTCACTATTTCTATTTTAATATTGGTAATTTGTAAAAGACCTTGGTGTTTCTTTAAAATATTCTTCTTTCATCTGTTCCAGAAACAGAAGACCATGAAACAGAAATCTAAGAATCATCTTTAAGTATCTGAGTACAGAACCTCCAAAAATAAGTAAGCCAGAGTGATTTTAAACATGCTTCTTTCCAATGATTTCTTTTATTCAATATTATTTCAAACCATTACCCAAATAGGCATGGAAATTATTTTACTGAGTATGTACCTGTTGATGTGTGTTTGTGGGGTAGGGACTAAATAAAGGTGCTTCACCTAAAAAGAGAATGCTGTTTCGAAAGTGACAGACAGTAGCTGTGTAACAGGACTTTGCTTTCAATAGCAATGCTCTGAGAACTTTGGAAATATAAGAGATAATAATATGCCTAGCTCACTGAAAAAGGAAATTTACATAAGGAGAACATAATTATCCCAATAAGACCTTGTCGCTGAAACTTGGGAGGGTTAATGATTATGATGATAATTAAAATGCAGAGGATTTGCAGAGCACTTATTTGTTTTCTGAAGAGCTCAGCATACTTCTTTTATATCCTTCTCATTGATCTCTGCATGATAGCTATATAACAGGTTGTTTAAATATCTTAGAATAACGGGAAGAAATGTGTGACCTGTTATAACCATAAGTGATCATAAGCTTTTGGTTTTGCCTCACCTGAAAGGCAGGACCTTCTGTGACACAGCTATTTGAAACATTATTTCGGGCCATCATTATAAAACTGACTCTGAGGAAAGAGTGCCACCTACTGAATCAGATTTCCAGGGTCCCCTCCAAGGACTGGTATCCCGACTTTAGCACTGTCCTAACATGCTTAACTGTTAAAAAAAAAAAATGAGATGGCTGAAGTGTACATGAAATCATATTAACCCTGCTCTCAGCTTCAGGCATTGTATTTTAGCCACCCAGAAGTCGCACCTATAAATTAACTATTTCACTCATAAGCTTTCATTTGTTTTAAATAGTAATGAACAAAGATTAAACAAGCACATTTTTTTTATGTAGTAAATTTCCCTAATACTCTACCGGAATGTTCCTGCAGTCAGAGTGACCACAAGGGGGAGACAGCATGCAATTTCTAACGGGGCAGGGGAGTTGAGTTGGTATAATTAACTGCACCCTCTTATTTTTGGATGACAGATAAGAAGAGGCTATAAATACGACATCTGCAATTTATTAAGATTAAGAAAATTTTTCAGTTACATTTTACGCACTGTAATATAATTCCTCTTTTTAATATATGATAGCACATGTGATGTGGTGTTAACATTTTCTTTGACAATTCTCTTTTACTCTATGGTCTACACATACACAAGCACATTTTATTTTAAACTAGAAACAACCTTTTATGTAAAACTTCAATATAAAAATCTTAAATTAAATTTTAAATTGATCTCTATACTTTATATTTGTCCTGAAAAACATTTCACTGTTCAAGAGTAGGTCATTTGTTACTAATTTATTAATATTTGTTTCTGACTCATGAACTTAGAAATATATAGAAAACATGCTGATACCAGTTGTAAAATAGGTTTATTTATTCTGTGCATTACAAATTAATTCCTGTTTGATATCACTTGCATGTCATTGTTATGCTAATCCCATAACTTTGAGTGTTCACTGGTAACATACTAGCTAGGGAGGAGGGTACAGATATCTGAATGTTATATTGTAACAACATTTTAGCATACATAATACAGAAGAAAACTACAATATATTATTGCCTGACTTAAAGTCTTTTCTAACTACAAAATTTGAAACTTTAATACAAATTTAAAATTTAATATTTAATTTTAAAAATTGAAATTATATGGAGATATTACACACTTTTTAAATTTTAAGACAGGTTGAATTCTCAAAAAATTTTAAATTAGGGGCTATGTCTCCTGAATTTTAAAAGTATTGGCTCATTTGACTTTGTTATAATTCATATTTATTAAGAAAAAGATAAGTTTTAAAAAGTTTCCTGTTAATATTGTAGATTTCTCATTTGTTAAAAAGGCACAGTTCAGATTAAAAGTTAGCAATAGTCTATGATGTTGTATTTCAAGTGAGTCACTAATAACTCTGAAAGACAGTAACAGGTAGAGGAACTAGTTGTAAATGCAGTACTATTATTCATTTGAGAATTTAAATGTGATATGAACACTTTGACATTTGTAATATCTAAGTGTTTATGTGTTAAACTCATTTAAGCATTTTCAGTTAACCAAACTATATGAAACCAGGTAGCAAAACTATAGTAAAAGTGATATTGATGGAAATATAAAGCATTGTTCATTATATAGTGGTTGTGTTAAAACATCAGCATCAAAAATTTCTCGTAAGAGCTGATTTTATTGTACTTCCAAGATTATACCAGACAGGATAAGTTGTGGAAGAATGTTATAACTGCTGCTATTTTGGCTGCATTCATAAAACGTCAGAATTACAATTACAGCTAGTAAATATGTTATTTCAAAGACTATCTCTGAGGCAAAATTAAATGCATCTGATTATTTAAAATTTCATAAAATAGCATTTTCAAAATTATTTCTTAATAGCAATGTTGTGAATCCAGTTAGTAGAGTGATATGGCAGTATTAATCATTGTTTACTGGCTTGTAAAGAAAAAAAGACTTTAATACTTTATTTGAAGTAATTCCAACATAAGGATCAATTTATCTTTACAGTTCATCTAAACAAGTATATTTTATTAATTAGATAGATTTTATGTCTGTAAAAATCCCTTTTCTCAATGAGTGTGATGCATAAGTCACCAATAATCACACAGTATCTTTAGATATTCAGTGTGCGAATAGTATAATTTAAAGTGAATAGTATAATTTAGGTTTAAGCTTGAACCTGCTATTTGTAATTACAAATAATGAGTATCAGTCCAATTTTCTTGACAAAAATGAGACTGCAGATATCATCAGTCACGTATGACACTGCATTCTTCTCACTTCCTTGACTTAATGTTGTCTATACCTTTCTATAACATAAAAACCAATAGAATTTTTAACTGTTTAACTATATTTATATCCTCATCTTTTTAAAATTGAATTCAATACTTTAAACACAGTTAAAAAGATGATCTTTAATAATTATACTGTAAACCCAAAAACTATTTAAGCAAAAAACATAGGACTTAGGAGGCCGTGGCACACTGTTATGATTGCATCTGATCAAAGGCAAGCCAAAACTCTGGAAGTGAGCCGTCAGTTGATTCAATTTCCTATAAAAATAAGATAAATGTGAATCACAATGATAAAAGTAAATTGTTTGAGGGTTTATAGATCTTGAAAACAAAATTCAATAGTACAAGTTACATAAAATGTAAGAAAGGTATTTTCTGTGTTTCTCTTTCACTGTCCTTTGGCAGATGCCCTGTGGTGTTCACCATAGGCTTGGTAGTTCTTTTGCCATACACTAGAGGGAGGTGTGACATAATTACTCCGGAGGGTTTTTGAGAAAATTTGTGTCTATAAAGATATATTTTCATGTCACTGTATTTCTTCTTAGACATTGTGTTCCTAATCTCCTCTCTATTACATGAAAACACATTTAATTAAAGCTATACACTGTCCTCTTGTTTTGGAATTAAGGAAAACCTGGAGTGAGAATGTTTTATGACTTTCCTTGAATTAATGTGTAATGCAAGAAAGCTTTAAATGTGTCATATTAAAAATAATGAATAATAAATTAATATATAATCACTACTATTTAAGTTAGCAGATACTTTTAGAGCCTCAAAATCTCAACTTCTGTGGTACATATGTTGGGACACAGGTTCTAAACCCAGAGTGATAATACAATGTTGTATTTTTATAAGTCAGCACTCATTCAGCAAAGCAACCCATATTTCTCCAAAGTTCTAGATCCCCTATTTACCAACAGTATATGGATGACCATCTACGTATGTAGAAAAAAACAAAGACGTTTTTAGGATTTGAAGATTGGTCTTTACTCTGAACTTTTAAACTGTTCCACTTTTTAGAGAGTGGTAAGTTTGGATACTAACCAGACTGCAAATTTGAACTATATGGGTTATCTCATTGAACCCTCCAGGAAATAAATAGCTTCTTTATCTGAATCTTTAAACAATTATCTCAGC
Organism: Cuniculus paca; assembly: GCA_004365215.1. Taxonomy (NCBI): domain Eukaryota; kingdom Metazoa; phylum Chordata; class Mammalia; order Rodentia; family Cuniculidae; genus Cuniculus; species Cuniculus paca. The sequence continues at coordinate 44,131 of RJWT010001195.1, read as the reverse complement.
AAGGCCTTCAGAACTTTCTTGTAATTGGTCTGCATTTGATTTTCTGTGAACCCTGAATGATTCATGTTTCAGATTTGTATGGTATTCATTCACAATTTATAAATGGCAACTTAACTTCAGCATTTATGAATTGCAATCAATACTCAAGCAATCAAAACATTCACCTTTTCTATTTCAATACTTCAATTTTCTTTTTTGTCTTAACTCTTTCCCAGTTCAGCGGGATCACGAGCAAACTAGTCTTCACTTGTAGTGGATTTTAGTGATAATTTATGAAAAAAGAATCTTTGAAACATCTGAAGTTGATGGGGAAAAATTTGGAGCGGGTGTGTGACTGTCTGTGTGTGAATGTGTAGTGTTATTTTAAAAACAGGGATGAGAAATCCTAACAGAGTACTGATCTGCCTTCATGTTTCACAGTTCAGCTTCTATGCATAGCAGTTTTGGCCAATGTGATTGTCAATGGCTACTCCTTCTTAACTACAATTCAAATTGCATACGGAACAAGAACGGAGTTAGACAAAACACCAAAACTATTATATGAAAGATTGTGTCCGTTTACCTTGAACCTATGCTGAGAAGGAAAGGGGAGATGACCAACAGGGTACAACGTATTCTTTAGTCAAATTTCAGTGTTAACACCCTACAAAGCTTGTATTGACTGTAAATCTTTATTCTTAAAGAAATGAGATTATTTTACTGTAAGGAGACATGACTTTTCTTTCAATGTGCATGTTTTTCTTCTGAAACATTTTCATAATCAAGTGACTTTCCTTGCTTGAGTGCCTGAGGACAGCTGATTTTTCTTGAGGATGAAGAAAGTTACATATTGATTGCTGTTGCTTTCAGCCTGTTAGCTCCAATGCGGGCAGAACCAGGCTCACAGGCACCCTAGAATTCGCACAGATTTATTGAAATGCATCAAATGCGACAGAACGCGTACAGACACACACACACACACACACACACACACACACACACACACACATCCGCATCTCATTCAGATGCATCCACGCGGAGTCAAAATCTGCCCCTCCCTTGATATGGGTGGTGAATGGTGACGAGCGTGTGTGTGTGTGTGTGTGTGTGTGTACACCGAAATCCATTAGGAGGACCGCAGCTACCTTATTCTGAAGCACGCTGCGATTCTGATTCCCGTGTATATCAGACCAAAAAATAAAATAAAATAAAATAAATCGCTCTTAAACTTTTTGTTTTGTTTTTTAATTCTCTTTTCCGGAAGCAGACAGTGGAGTCGCTTCTCCCAGTAGATAAAGACTCGGGAGCCCGGCGGCGAGGCCCTGGGCACCGCAACCCAGGCGTAGCGCTGGCTCGGTTCAGCGCGTTAGTTTCCCATCTAACCGATCTAATCAATGACTCTAAAGCGCTGGGGTCCTGGCCACGCCCCCGCCAGCCTCTTCTCCGCCTCCCATTGGGCGTGGGCCGAGGAGGCAGGGCCTTGCTCCTCAAGCAGATTGGCTGGCAAGGAATCAGTATCAATGTTTAAGCGGCAGCGTGAGGTGAATAGAGTCAGTCAGCAAGAGACGCTGGGGAGCGAACAGGGACTGCGAGCCCGGCGGATGCGGCAGCGGCGGAAGGCGGCTAGGGAGACACTACTCCAACTGTTGAATTGAAATTTTCACCTTTCATTTCCTCTGCCGCTTTGCTTGCGGGGATGGATTTATTTGGTTTGAAATCCGAACGTCTTTCCCAGGCTTTGGGGTGATCCTGACAGGCACCAGATTGAAAGAGACCACCCGTGACAGTAAAGGAGGAATTTAAAAAATAAAATAAAATCCTCCACAACAGACTGCACAATTAGCTATGCACACCGATGCTGGACTTTGTGAATAGAGAACACTGGGAGAAAGATCTTGAACTCTGATGGGGGCTAAGCTGTGAACAATTACTGGAAACGTGATTTGCTTTTTCTTTTGCTAAGACTGAAAGATTTTGGGGTGCCTCACGCCTAACCAAGAGGAAAGGTTTAGAAACAAATAAATAAACACACCTAGCAAAGCAGACGCCTTGCTTTCCAGAGCCTCGGACTCCGGCAGAAAGAGGTAGAGTAAAAGTGGTGCGGGATTCAGCGTCACCTTCCACCCCCACTCCCTTTCGCTTTTTTTTTCTTTTTTTTTTTCCTTTTTCCACAAAACATGAATCTGGTTTTTCTTTCTCTAGAGTGAGTCAGAGAAAGCGTTAGGAAGAAGCCGCAACTAATGTCTGTGAAGGGAGGACCGAGAGGCGAGAGTGAATACGATTCGTTCCGCCGCTTCTGACTCATCCGGCAGCTCGGAACACCTGCAATTCTGGATGTGTCATTCCCGTATCTCCAGGCGCCTCGGGAACCCGAAATAATGTGTAGACAACCCTGTGCCTAAGCTCCTCTCGGAGGTAGCTTCCCGGGGTGGGCGGCCCGGGCAAGACCGACCGCAGCTTCTCACCCCTGCCCTCCCCGCGCCGCCCAGAGAGACTGTAGAACAGACTGCAGAATGCACCATGCCGAACCTTGATGCTTTTCTCTCAGCCAGCCCACTCCTCCTATTAATTTTTTTTTGAAGAGGAAAAAAAAAATCCTGACTTTATCCTCTTCAAATATTCACCACTTTTATTCCTCGCCAAGATTTTCCTTTCTACATGAAGAGGATTGGGAGGCTGGGCCATTGGAAAGAGATGCTGAATAGAAAGAAAAGAGAGGCACTTGACAGCCCAGCCCTGTGAATGCAGAGACTGTTTCCCTTCTAGCGAGAGACAGGGAGAGTGTGTGTGCGGGGACCGGGAGGGTGGCTCCCCCTTCCTTTTTATTCGGCCTCCCCCTCCCCCTTCAGATCTGCACGTCCAACCATGAGTTGCCTGTTGATTTCCTTTCGCCTGGGAAGAAAAGCAAACTGGAATTAAACTGCATGGCGAGAAGTCCTTGCTGGCAGGAAGAGGATGGGATGGTAGCGGCGGCTACTGGCTTGGCGTAGAGACATCAGAGTGTGTTCTACGATCAGAGGCGGAGATATATCTATATATTTCCTCTCCCCAGTAGACTCTCACGGCAAATGCTGATCAGGCTGTGGCTTTCTTGATTTCGGAGGAGAGCCTTTTCGGAGGAAGAGAGGGAGGAGCCTGGTAGGGGGAGGAAACTACAAATCGGGACACTAGTTCTTTGCGCTGCATTTCCTCCCCTCCCTTTGGCTGCTCGGAAAGAAGAGAAAGGAAAAAAATACGCTTGGCTGGGAGATGCAGTCCGCCGCCGCCGCCGCCGCTGCTTCAGCCAGCAATGCAAGATTAGATCTCTAAATGCAGCAAAACATTGCCTGAGCACAGACCAGCCTGCGCAGCAAGCAGACATTTCGCAGGGCGCCGAGGAAGCTTCAGAAATATTTATCTGTGACTCTCTCTTCGTTGCTCCTCATTCCCATCAATTTCATCACGGGGGACCAGTAATAAGTAAGGATTTCACTTTCCGATCTGCCTGGAGACACACCTCCCCAAGCCCTCCCCCATCCGATGTGAAGAGTGTTCCCTAGGCTGCCGGCGAGAGTGGATTTGCGGCGCCCTAGCGGGAGCGAGAAAAACCTACCAATTCTTGAGCTCATTATCATCCCTCTCAGACTCGATTTCCTCCTTATCGCCGGCCTCATCGCTCAAGTTTGAGCCTCCTGAAGTCGAGGCGGGAGAGACAAAGCCCCCGGCTCGCCCTCAGCCGCAGGGAGCCGCCGCCTTGCTCCAAGCCGCTGCAGCTCCGCTGCGCCGCTGCCTCTCACCCAGTGCGGATGCTGTAGATCAACAGGTTCAGGGAACTTGAGCAGAATAGGGAGAGACCGCCTGTGCCGCAGCCCGGCGAGGAGAGGAGGGAGCCGCGGACTTGTGGCTCGCGTCGCGCACGCACGCTCAGCCCGGGCCCCAGGCTGGCGCGCACCCACAGGTTTGCCCCTCCAGTCCGGCTACTTCTGCCCCCACCCCACCGGTCTGGGATGTACCTTTCCATCTGTTGCTGCTTTCTCCTATGGGCCCCTGCCCTGACGCTCAAGAACCTCAACTACTCAGTGCCAGAGGAGCAAGGGGCCGGCACCGTGATCGGCAACATAGGCAAGGATGCGCGACTGCAGGCAGGGCTTCCGCCGGCTGAGCGCGGTGGCAGCGGCGGGCGAAGCAAGTCGGGCAGCTACCGGGTGCTGGAGAACTCGGCGCCGCACCTGCTGGACGTGGACGCCGACAGCGGGCTTCTCTACACCAAGCAGCGCATCGATCGTGAGTCCTTGTGCCGCCACAACGCCAAGTGCCAGCTGTCTCTCGAGGTATTCGCCAACGACAAGGAGATCTGCATGATCAAGGTAGAGATCCAGGACATCAACGACAATGCTCCCTCCTTCCCCTCAGACCAGATCGAAATGGACATCTCAGAGAACGCTGCCCCGGGCACTCGCTTTCCCCTTACCAGCGCACATGACCCGGACGCGGGCGAGAACGGGCTCCGCACCTATCTGCTCACGCGCGATGACCACGGTCTCTTTGCCCTGGACGTCAAGTCCCGCGGCGACGGCACCAAATTCCCAGAGCTGGTCATCCAGAAGGCGCTGGACCGCGAACAACAGAACCACCACACGCTCGTGCTGACTGCCCTGGATGGCGGGGAGCCGCCGCGCTCCGCCACCGTGCAGATCAACGTGAAGGTGATCGACTCCAACGACAACAGCCCCGTCTTCGAAGCGCCCTCTTACATGGTGGAACTGCCCGAGAACGCCCCGCTGGGCACCGTTGTCATCGACCTGAACGCCACCGATGCGGATGAGGGGCCCAACGGCGAAGTGCTCTATTCCTTCAGCAGCTACGTGCCCGACCGCGTGCGGGAGCTCTTCTCCATCGATCCGAAGACCGGCCTGATCCGTGTTAAGGGCAACCTCGACTATGAGGAGAACGGTATGCTGGAGATCGACGTCCAGGCCAGAGACCTCGGACCTAACCCGATCCCGGCCCACTGCAAGGTCACCGTCAAGCTCATCGACCGAAACGACAACGCGCCGTCCATCGGTTTCGTCTCCGTGCGCCAGGGGGCGCTCAGTGAGGCCGCCCCGCCCGGCACTGTCATCGCCCTGGTGCGGGTCACTGACCGAGACTCGGGCAAGAACGGACAGCTGCAATGTCGCGTCCTGGGTGGAGGAGGGACAGGCGGCGGCGGCGGCCTGGGCGGGCCGGGGGGTTCTGTCCCCTTCAAGCTGGAAGAGAACTACGACAACTTCTACACAGTCGTGACCGACCGCCCGCTGGACCGCGAGACCCAGGACGAGTACAACGTGACCATCGTGGCGCGGGACGGGGGCTCGCCTCCGCTCAACTCTACCAAGTCGTTCGCCGTCAAGATTCTGGACGAGAACGACAACCCTCCTCGTTTCACCAAAGGACTCTACGTGCTGCAAGTGCATGAGAATAACATCCCAGGAGAATACCTGGGTTCCGTTCTCGCCCAGGATCCTGATCTGGGTCAGAACGGCACAGTGTCCTACTCCATTCTGCCTTCGCACATCGGCGACGTGTCCATCTACACCTATGTGTCTGTGAACCCCACCAACGGGGCCATATACGCCCTGCGCTCCTTTAACTACGAGCAGACCAAGGCTTTTGAGTTCAAAGTGCTTGCAAAGGACTCGGGGGCGCCCGCGCACTTGGAGAGCAACGCCACAGTGAGGGTGACGGTGTTAGACGTGAACGACAACGCGCCAGTGATCGTGCTGCCCACACTGCAGAACGACACCGCCGAGCTACAGGTCCCGCGCAACGCGGGCCTGGGTTACCTGGTGAGCACCGTGCGCGCCCTCGACAGCGACTTTGGCGAGAGCGGGCGCCTCACCTATGAGATCGTGGACGGCAACGATGACCACTTGTTCGAGATCGACCCGTCCAGTGGCGAGATTCGCACGCTGCACCCCTTCTGGGAAGACGTGACGCCCGTAGTGGAACTGGTGGTGAAGGTGACAGACCACGGTAAGCCCACTCTTTCCGCGGTGGCCAAGCTCATCATCAGGTCGGTGAGCGGTTCCCTCCCCGAGGGGGTGCCCCGGGTGAACGGCGAGCAGCACCACTGGGACATGTCCCTTCCGCTCATCGTGACGCTGAGTACTATCTCCATCATCCTCCTAGCGGCCATGATCACCATCGCTGTCAAGTGCAAGCGTGAGAACAAGGAGATCCGCACTTACAACTGCCGCATCGCTGAGTACAGCCACCCGCAGCTGGGCGGGGGCAAAGGCAAGAAGAAGAAAATCAACAAAAACGATATCATGCTGGTGCAGAGCGAAGTAGAAGAGAGGAACGCCATGAACGTCATGAACGTGGTGAGCAGTCCCTCCCTGGCCACCTCCCCTATGTACTTCGACTACCAAACCCGCCTGCCCCTCAGCTCGCCCCGGTCGGAGGTGATGTATCTCAAACCAGCCTCCAACAACCTCGCTGTCCCTCAGGGGCACGCAGGCTGCCACACCAGCTTCACAGGACAAGGGACTAATTCGAGCGAGACCCCTGCCACTCGGATGTCCATAATTCAGGTAGGAGACTTTTAGCATAATTGGGACTGCATTCACTTTATTGCTGGTTTGGGAGTGTCCTGAAATCTTTGGAACAGGATAGGCCACACTGTCAGCAGCAGTTAAAGGGAAATTTCTGAAATGAAAATGCTTTACACTTTTGACGCTGTGTACCTCAGCTTCTACACATAAACCCTCCCAGATTAACAGCCTAAAATCTACAAGGTGTAAATGTCTTACTTATGTTACATTTTAAACTTTATTTTTTATATATTTAAAAATGTTAGAAGTGCTCAGTATTCAGACTTTACCTTATTTTATTTGTTGGTCCACATTTCATTACATAAAGTGTTCCCAGATTAGAAAGAAAAACTTAATTATCTTAAAAAGACTTTAATTCCCTTTTAAATTTTTTGATAGAAAAACAAAAGAAATGTATATCCAAATATTAAGTTCTTAAAAAATAGTCTAGCACTCAGGCAAAATTCTGGAACTTAAATAAACTCGAACTAAATATTCACTCCCCCAAAAGTCAGTTTTATATTGAAAAAGTGTTTTAAGAGACACGAATCTCATTAGTTCTATAGCTGAAACTGCAACATAGAGCACTGGTGTAATTTAAGCTTTTGAAATAAGAGTTACACTCTAAAGTGCTCTTAAGAGTTTGAATAAATGGAGGCTAAGGATAGTGACCAGCAGATAGTTACATAAAGTTTGTATTTGTCTACATCTGTGTTTTCTCTAATTTGTTTGTTGGAGTCACTGAGGGATCAAAGATACATAGTAAAGGGTCACAGAATTATTTTGTGCTTTTAAAAATAGGACACAAGTTGTACCTGATTCCAAGCTTCATTTTCTCTGCATGACGTGTTTTTTTAATACATGTGATAGTTCATATATACTGTAAAGTGTAATTTAAAGCTATTAATATGTGCCAAAAGCTACATGAGTGACAAAGCATGGACCTCAACTCTTAGAAAGTTTGACTAATCACTGTCTAGTTTCTTTTCCACTATGGTGTTGTGTCACAGAAATACTTAATTCTTGCTTATTATGAATGTGGGTTGTTTCAAATTACTCTGGATAAGCAGTGCTTGAAGTTCAGAATTGAGCTTAACTAAAAGTGACACTTTGGGAGGCAGATTCATTTGAGGTAAATGAAAAATAATTTGTTCATATTATTATGCTTTGAAAAGCAAATAACTTTTAATGATACTTGACTTGGTAATGGTTTTATTGTTAAAGTGGAGTAGTAAAATTTCATGCTCTTACTAGATTTCTAGTGTAACAAGTGTTCTATATACTAATACTTAGCATATTTTTCTATAATAGCATAATGTCCTTGTAAAATAGACCCTTATATGTGACTTTACTTAATAGTAAAGCATCAATAGTAGTAACTACCACTTTTTATAGCATTTAGTGTACATATGTAATCATGCTTTTTGAGATTCATACAAAACTAAAAAAGAAATTTCCAACTTTAAAATATGTGGTTTCTATGGAAGTCTGTCTGTGACTATGTAAATGTGATATTTATGATAATCAATATCTTTACAGAGAGAGCTGTGATAACATGTTATTTTGGGGGGTGTGATACTGGGGATTGAACCAAGGGCCATGTGCATGCCAGTTAAGCACAGTATCACTGACTCTTTCCCCTGTCTCAAAATATGTATATTTACAAACCTACTGCAATCATTTTATTAGTACACGTACTTGTTGAGCTTGCTTTATGTTTGTCACTTTAATAACACAAATATATCACAAAAGGTTAATTCTTAACCATTTCAAGTGTTGTTAGTTGAATTCTCATATAGTTTCAATATGAATTTGGTGCAGTAGAATTCAATACAGTACAATATGAATTTGGTGCAGTAGAATTCTCAGCAATTCTGATGTCTTGGTCAAACTAGTGAAGAACAGTATTGGATTGAAACATGCAAAATATTTGGAGGGACAATGAGGCCCCCACTTGTTTCCAATGTGATGGTCATTGTTTAAGGATGCTGCTATTGCTGCTGCTGCTGCTGCTGCTGCCGGTTCTTCTCATTGGCAGTAAAACTTAAACCACAGCAAATTGCACACACACAAACACTGACTGACACATGCACAACTTAGACAGAAGGCAAAAGATAAATTGTTCTCTTTTGTCCTTAGAATCTGAATCCATACTACAGAAACACAAAATGAGTTTTAATTTCAAGTCCGAAAATTTTTTCAAAGTATCTCAATTCCCTATATTGGTTCAGACCTGTAAATATCCTCAACAAAAACTATTAAAATAGGCTTTTTTATTTTTTAACTATTGTTTTCAATCTTATAAGACATGTTTGTAAATATATGATATGCTAATTTCCCTTTAAACATATCAGGTTTATCATGATACTTATTATGGAGAATATGGTAAATTAATAAATTACTGTGTTTTTAAAACTGGTGTGCTACAAATACATTGTATTGAAGTGACACGCTTAAATTAAAGCATGCAAGTATCCCATAATCTTGTTCAAGATGCTTTCATTAGTGTGTGTATGTAATAGGGTCTGCAAAGCAAACACATTATTAATCTCATGTGTATTTCTGAAGGTAGTCTTTTAGCCCACTAAATCCACTTGGAACAACAGCTACTATGTCTAATTCATCTTTATTTTTCAGCATTTGTATGCTGTTTAAAAGGGTCACAGTGTAATTCCATCAATAGATTGAAAAGAATTTCATAATTGTGTTGCATACTCTGATATAATGTGGTGATGTGAAACTCGAGACTTTGTGACTTAAGAGGTTCATGTTACAATGAAAAGGAATATTTAGTGAAGTATCAGAGCATTTTATGCACGTCTAATATTTTAAGGTTAATGTCTGAAGGTTTTCTTGAGCACAAGAGTATTTTTACTGATTATGAATACAAAATATTCATGTAATCCAGTGTAGAAACAGATTTGTGACATGAAATTTTATTTTAGATTTTTAGCAATTTCTCAAATTCAAGTTGGTCTCACATTAAAGTGGTTGTATAATAGATTATGAAAAAATATCCACAATAATGTGAATTATCAAATAGCATAGTCATAATTAAATATTTTTCATGTTATAGCTATAATGCTGATTTTAAAGAAATAGAACATAGATTTTGTAGTAGGTAAGGTAGATAGATGTTTATAAAAATTTTTAAAAACTTTTCCCTAGGAACAATTTCCATGTGAATCATTTCATATGTTAATATAAAATCTAAAGGGAAGTAGATATCATTATTAATTCTGAAGAATAATTTCTAGTTATGACTTATCAAGAATTAATTGTTAAATCTTAGAATGACTTTCCAACAAGTGTTTTCAGTGCAGGCTACCTTGAGACGAGGGGAGGAAGTTGGGAACTTCTCACTGATGGAACGATTTCCAATTTGAAGATCTGTCTTTCCCATACTTGTAGCACTACTACAAGTCATTTTAACATACAATAAAATGTAGTAAGTCATACAGTTAAATGTACTAAATCATCAAAATAAGATATACTAAAATGAATTTTAAAAGAAATATACTCTTAGTGTTTTACAGATCAGTTTCACAAGATTCCTGTTAAGAGTTGACTTTATAGACTTTATGCTAGAAAGATAAAATTCTTTTGAAGTATATGCAAGACAATTCCAATAAAAAGTAATTAAGCACATGGTAAATGCATTTGAAGTGCAAAGGACTAAAGTATCGTAGTATGAACAGTAAATTCAGTATTTCAGAACAAAAAGATAAAAGTCGAGATTTCCTAATAGAAATATCCACTATTTGTCTTTATTTTCACCTCTCTATCACAAGACATTCTTGACTATGGAAAATCACTCATGAATTCTCAAGATCGTGATCTTTCAGACTTCTTATGCTAGTATAATAATGATTTCAGCACAAAAGCATTGTGGAGTCAATTTCTTCTGTGATAATTTTGGAGACATTTTGCTGCAATTTCTAAGAAGGCATCATTTGATTAGTTCCATGTATTAATTTCCATACATTTTGTATACTCTCTATTCACAGGGTTTATGGTGGGTATGTAGGAAAGAGATGTCACTTTCTTTAGTGCATGACTCCAGGAGTGTTGCAACTAATCTTAAAGGTTTTCATAAGATTGTGGAATAATTTCTACCTTACAGTAAAATGAGTCCACAGTCACTTAATATTTTTGCTTTCTTAAGCATTAAAAATATTTCAACACAAAGTAAGTTTAACATGTTATCAGCAGCCAGGCGTTTGAAACTTCTTGGAAGAAGTGTTCAAAATTTTTAAACATCAAAAATTATCTTTTTTCTTAGTGTATTGTTACTTTTATTCTTAATTGTATGTGAATGTATGAAAATTTCAGCTCTAGTGTAAATCTGCATTCACTTCTCTATTGCACAATAAGTGAAAAAAATGTTTGACTATATGAATTAAAAACCACATGATTTTACTTTTTAAATATAAATTGATAACACCTCATAAGGCAATAACTTTTTCAGCCATTTGTTTTCATATTTCAACAAATTTTTAAATGCCAGCTGTGTGAAATCTTATCACCCTTAAACTATATAAAATTTAAAATTATAAGGATAAGTTTTTTAAAATTATAAGGATAAGCTCATTTTAAAATTTATCTGGGGTCATAACAGTGAATTCTGTAACTTCAGTATACATTAATACATATAAGTCTACACCAATAATTTTGTAATTTTATTCTTAGTATTTTCATGTTATTTAAGGCTCATGTGATTAGAGAATAGTACAATCCAAAATTCTTCTAAGCTAATTAAACATAATTTTTAGTCATAAGGTTTACATTTCCCAAAAGAGTACTCACTGACCATTGTTTAAGCCATGCAAAAGACAACAATGAAACCCCTACAAAACAACAGTTTCTAGAAATATTTTTCTACAAGCTCAGTACTATAATAGTTGTTATTTACTTCCTAAAATGAGTAAAAACAACTTTTATAAAAACTTAAGGTAAGGTAATTTTAAGATAATCCCAAAAAATCGTGTATACCAAAGAATTAAGAAATTTACATATTTTATAAAGAAACACCTTCAAAATTTTAGAGATCAATTTAATACTCTTTAAAAATATAATATATATAATCATGTATTATGTTTTAGTAACTATTGCCAGGTTTCAGATTTCAAATTTTTTACTGTTCAGATTTTTTTACTATTAGTGCTATTTTTGTAATATAATGTAACAAAATCTATCTAAAAACATAACAAATTAAGAATCTTTTTGTTTTTTAGATCAATTAATAGCTTACATGAATTTATTTCTGTGAATCTTTGTCTATATTGTGAAAAATGAAATTTTTGTCAAAATTAAGTATGTGTTTATATGTTTATATTTTGGTGCAAAATAGGAAGACACTCAGGCACAAATAATTGGCCACTTTTTACATTTGTTAGTTCAAAGAAATTCTCTTTTTTGAGGGTTAACTCAAATATATTTTTCTCTTAAAATACGTTACAATTTGATGGCTTTGCCACTGTAAAGTTTCCAACAATTTGAAATTCAATAAAATAGAGCCAGTTATCCTAGAAAAGAAGCGTTAGGGAGTAATTAGCCTTGAATAGGTTGAAGCTTAGGTAGATTAAGAGACAGAAAACTATCGTGCAAATACCTAATACAGTGCTTAAGAGGGTGACAGGAAGACTGAAAGTGTGAAAATACATGGCATGAGCCTGATGATGAAAGAACAGGAGCAAAAAGTCATTAAAACTGGGCTCATGCCAGGGAGGAAATATAACTTAACTCCCTGATGCAGAGAAGTCTTGCAACACACTCAATAGTAGGTAAATTCTTACAAATGCATCTACTAATTATGATATTAGTCATTGTTCTAGAATGTATTCCCCTCAGTGATACTTCTGTTTAATAAATCCCAGAGAGCATTATCTTAAAGTCATATTTTAGTAAAGCCATTAGGGAAGCGATATTTTTTGTATTAAATTCCTTCAACCAATGATTGTATAATTGTTAGAGTATAGCATAAAGACTATAGCATTAGCCTATAATTTTGAAGATAGTGTAATTTCTGCCACTCACCTACAAAACACTTTTAAAGTTCATGAGACCTACACTAATCTTTTGTCAACCTACTTTAGTAAAGGAGACTTTGTCGAGAATTTCCTTCAGTGGCATACAGTATTTTGCAGTTAGTCAAAGCTTTCACCACTAACTTTGACAGTGATGCATTGCTATCCTCTAGTCTCGTGAAATAAATCATCTATAATAAAGAAGTCCTTAATGACATCAACATCTTCGCAGTGACAGCAGAAACTTGCTCCTGCTTGCTTGCTACTGTAGAAGTATAAATTCGCTATTTGTAGAAGAGTTAAAAAAGAAAGAAAGAAAGAAAGCTAGCAACAAACTGCAGATGCAAAATTATTACTATAAGTGCCATCTTTCACCTGTATCCAGTAAATTCTTCTAGTGATAGAATATAAAACTGGTTTCGGACAGTGTCTGAGAAAATCTACTGATAATCATGTGACATAATCTGTGTTTTATCTGGTCCTAGTGACATTCTGATTACTGGTATTTGTAGGTTTTAGTCTGGAGCTATTCCAGACAGTTTTATTGTAGTGAAATGGTTCTAATGGTTCATTGAGCACTTAGCATAGCTGTTCTGAATATGATTGGTAAGTTTGCATATATTTATTTTAAAAATAAGGCAGTTAAACAGTATAATTATTGGAAAATGAATCATAACAATAAAACGCTATTTAAGTTAACAAGCTTTGTGATCAAAGGATAAATACAGGTTAGATAAATGAAACTTTCAATGTAACAAATCTACATAAATAGACTGGCCTGATTAGAGAAATGGAATATATTAAAATAACTTAATAATATTAGAAATGCATCTTATCTCACTCATTTTGAAATATTTAAAGGCATGTATTACCTTTCTTTAGAGTTGTATTCAATTAGTCTCATGAATCAAATTTATGTTGTATCCAAAGTGCACAACTTAATGATAAATATAATTTGGCAACGATAAATATAATTTCATAAACTTCTGTTTGATTCTGAAATATATCCAGTCTGAATAATATTTAGTACTTTTTAAATTTGTAATGTTTTTGATTGATTTTTAATTAGTGGAATACATTAAAGGGACCAAATAAAGGGCCATTTCCTGTTTACTATCCTTATCAGCTAAAAGCAGACTTTGAAGAATTTGAAAGTTAAAGCAATAAAAATCAATTTCAAGTTTCAACGTTAAACATCACAATTTGTGTGCATCTATTAGAAAGACTTTAAGAAAAACAGTTTACTTATTTGTAAGTTATATTAATATATAACATACATTGCTTTATACTCTGAAAGGTTCTCATGCAATTTCTATAACAGAAATGCTTTAAAATAGCAGTTTTAACTTACAGCATGGCTAAATAATTAATCTCCTTCCATTTAACTATAGTGTTTTAGATATATTTCTTTCAGTCTTTTGGGCAATAAACTTTAGAAGTGTAATTTACTACTATTTCATGAATCTATATATTTCATTATGGCATTTCTAAGTGAATCTTAAATAATTATATGTATACATAGAATTTTCATTCTCTCCAATTCAATATAACTTAAACTCAGACATATAAATATATATATTCAGTTATATTCTAAACTTGATAGTTTAGCATTATAAAATGGAAGCAAACAACAGGTATGTTAATACAGGCAGATGGCTTTAGGTGTCAAAATATCTTTCCTATTGTCACAACCTACTTTTAGAACATCAGTGACTTAAAATTCTTAAATTTGTATTTGCGGTATGAACATTTGCATAAGTTTGAAAGCTTAACCTTATATTTTTTACTCTTAAGGTACAACATTTTTTCAAATCATAATCCTCAACAGAAACACCTTTGTGAAAATATGTTCATTTTTCACACAGTATGTTATATCAGTATATACTGAGATTGTTCTAACTGAATATTTGATTTATTTTTAGTATCCTTTCACAATAGCAGAGCAACTGGGTATGAGTAGCTGAATTTATAAATCAATTCATCTTTGATTAGCTAGAGAATTATCTAACCACATATATAAAGTGGAAGTGCATTCTTTTTACTGATGTCCCAATTTCAGTAAATGAAATGAAACTAAAACATTATGATATTTGAGAAATAATATATTAAAATCTTAGAAAATGTACTAAGAATAAATCACTTCATTTCAGTATTTTTGAACAGAATGAAACAGCTTTAAGAGAACTTATTTTCCAGCTCTAACCTGGTAATTACTTTGTATAAACATAGTTATCAAATTTTCTAACCATCTTTAAAAACAACTTAATTTCTGTAGTTCAAATAGAAAACAAAGATAAAAACACAAGATACTATCTAAATCTTGGTGAATTCCATTACAATACCTTCTTGGGACTTCGCTTTCAAAGTTTTTCATCTATTTTAACAGTATCTCCCAAATCAATTTATTGCATTAATAAAGTAGCAAGAGGATTTAAGCATTATGCAAAGAAGGCATTATGTCAGAAGGGGAGGAGGGAAAGAGGAAGAGAGGGAGACATGGACCTAAATCAATATTCTACTTCTATCATTTTCATTAAGGTAGAATAAAGGTTTACATAGAAACTTACCTTCTTATAATTTCAAGGTAAGACATTTGATGATTTGTTTTACTACATAAAACTTTTCGCTATTATGTTACAATTTTTTTTATTTTAAGAAAATGCTAGGCCTGGGGATCTAGCTCAGCGCTCTAAGCGCCTG
>RJWT010001195.1:0-28772 GCA_004365215.1 Cuniculus paca | reverse complement strand
TATATATATATATATATATATATATATATATATAACAACAAACATTTTAATATCAATTCGTAAGTTGAAAAATCCATAACCTTCCATGTTTAGCATTGGCTGAAGCATGGGTAATGGTTATTAGCTAAGTTTCTAGATTCTGATCTTCTTAAAGAAGCTATTATTTACCCCAAAATATAATAAGAATGAAAACATGAGAACTGCCTTATTAAATAAATTCTGCTTGCAGGAATTTTTAGGAGCATTGCCAAAAGCTTATTCTACAGTGTGGCCCTGGTATAAATTGTGCCAATACCAACAAATGAAGCAGTATGAGTAAGTGGAGAGAAACTAAGAAAAGATGAGGAATGCATTGAATAAGTTTTTTTTCTTTTGATTTTGAGCAATGACTTTCCATGTTTTTTTTTTTAATCAAGACAATTATATAGTAATTTGGGTTAGAATGCACGCCCAGTTCCCCATCTCAGAACCCAATTTGTTACCACCTGTGGCTATTTCTATTAAAAAAAGAAACATAATTACTATGAGTCTCAGCAGTGTTAGAGTAAATTTTTGCAATTACAATACCTCCCTTGGGCAGATATGTGAAAATGGTAGATTAATTCCTGCCAGGATCTCTCTGTTCTCCTGCATTTTTAGATTTGGTGTTGCCTGCTTATTAGAGTGGCTCTGTTTGCTCTGGTTAAAGTTGTGTCAGTGTTTCTACAGTGAATCTCTAGAAATAAAGATCCACAAATCAGCCATTAAATTTTGCTTGAGGCAAAAAGTTGATGTGTAGCATCTCAGCAAAGGAGTAGATAATATTTTCCATCACTTTCTCATGTGGCCTGGTTAAGTTTGAAGTAGAAGATAGTAGACCACTTGACAATGTTGAGAAAGCAATACTTAAACTAGCAGGTAAAAGAAAAGTAGGTAAACCAATAGAAGACATGGAATTAACTTTATTCTATTCCTGATCACAAAGCTATTGAAGCCTATGGATTTTAAAGAGTGCTAATAAATATGTTAAGATCTGGTGACGAAAAGGAGATTTAACATCTTAATTACTCCTCACTCATTCTTTATTCTTGCAGTGGTGGTTATGAGTAATTTCTGTTCCTAACAAGAAACTAATTGATCTATACAAAATAGTGAATGATATTAGGTATGAGCAGCGTTAAAACTATGCATCAGTATTTTCCCTATTAAGATTATTTTATCTCTAAGAAGTCTAAATAGTAGAACACTTGAAGCATGACCCACCACTATCTTGTTTGTCTCTGTAGTTGAGCAGTTTCTTCTATATAACAGACATTTGAGAGAGTATGAATTCTTTAGCTGGGTGTAGTAGCACACACCTGTAATCTCCATATTTTGCAGGCTGAGGCATGAGGATCACAAATTCTAGTCCCACCTGGTTAATTTAGTGACATTCTGTCCAAAAATAAAAAGTGTTAGGGATATTGCTTAATGAGAAGATCCTGGGCTCATTTTTTCTTGGACACACACACACACACACACACACACACACACACACACACACACAGTGTATAAGAAACAATGGCCTGTTGGTAATTCATTTATTTGAAAGGAACATATTTTGATATTTCTAAATGTATAATTACCACCTTTTAAATAACTGATATGAAAATTCCTGCATAATTAGATTGATACAAGTTCCTGGGGAAGAATAAGTAATCAGGTTTTGCATTGATGAGCATAAAGTATTCACAGGGTATTTGCACACTATATGCACAGAAGTGTATTTAATATACACATGCATAGATGCAGTACGTCGAGACAATAGTGTTGATTATAACTTATCTCTTTTCTCATTCTTTGGTATGGTTTATACAGTAATAAAATGAGGCAATTCAAATGTTATACCTATTTGCTAAACTTTAAGTGTCATCTAGATCTTGGAAATTAATAATAAACTAAGGATAACTGTTTCAATATTTAATTAATCTGTAATAAACTTGTATTTGTGGATATGCTGTGCAAACTATAAATACTTACTGTCTGCATTTTTGTTTTTAGCACTGAGACTGAAATTCTGAGTCTTCACATTGAACTACATACCCAGCCATTTATTGATTTATTAACTTATTGATTTATTGATTTATTGAGAGAGTGTTACTAACCAGATTGCTAAATTGCCCAGGCAGCAATCCTGCCTCACCCTACAAGCATTCTGGAATTATAGGTGTGTAGCACAGCAGAGTCTAAAATGAGATCATAGCTAAGTCATGAACTTTAAAGTATATCTGCTTTTATTGGTATAAATGTAATTTTATGCTTTAATCACTTTGATACCAACCATCTGCCACTTGGTAACAGGTAAAGAAAAATCACTCTTGGTAATTATTTAACATATATTCTTATGAAAAATGAATTTATAAAAATTTTCCCATAATTTCAAGGATCTAGGGCATATAGATAATGAAAATTATAACCACCTATTAAATAAACAAACTAGGCATTCTTATAATGATTATGTTGCCTACTTCTCTAATGTTGTTTAAAACAAAACTACAAGTTTCATAGTTGTGTGGTCCATAATCACTAATTTAGAATATAAATAATAAAATAATTCTAAAAGTAACTCATTGAAATTAATTTACCACTATTAATTTACAATTTTAATGGAATTTCATTACTATTTATCTGAAGTTTAAATTTTAATTGCAAAATCCATTTCACATAAGATTTGATAGAATAAAGAATTCAAACAAATGAATTTTCAAACCATACTAAAAACTCATTTATTCCTACTTTCCAGAGAGGCCAGGATACAAAGAAATGGGAGAAATATAAAATATTTAAAATTTAACTGTAACACTCATTGACACAAAGACTTTCTAATATAGTACAATACAGTGATAATATTAAGTACTCTACAAGATGAACCTGCAAATAATGAGTAAAGAGGACATTTCTCTACTTGTCTAAACACAATGGTTCAAGTCTATCTGTGAAGTTAATCTAAAATATTTGTCATTCTTTGAAAAAGGAAAGGTACATCCGCAATCAGTAATCAGTGCTACTTGATCCAGATGGAAAGACTGCCGAGATAGGCATTCTTTAAAAATTTGAAAAGTGTCATCTAAAACATATAATGCCAAGAAAAGCAAAAAGAAGGGAATTATTATTTGTCTTTTAGACCTGTTCTAACTCTATATATTTTATGGTGATATTTTAAATATCTTTTATATATACATCTATGATTTTTTTTAAAAACTCACTTATATGTGTTGATTAGACATGATTTGTTTTTATTACCGGATTAAAGTTTTTAGCAATGCGTCCATATGCACCCAGGTTTCACATACTTTATTTCACATAGGACAATATGTAAGTAAGTGTTGGATTAGACAATAATATTTTTGACATTTTTTTAAATGTACTGTCCAGCCACGGTAGAGCATGGCTATAATCCCAGAACTTGGGAGGCTGAGGCAGAAGGATTGCTGAGAGTTCAGGGATAGCCTGGGTTACATGGTGAGTTGAGGGCCAGTCTGGACTACATAAAGATTCTGTCTCAAATTAAATAAATAAATAAACAAATAAACAAATAAAGAAACAAATAAATTGTACATAATAGACAAGAAACTTGTTCATAAGATAAAATAAAAAAATTTGCTCCATTTTTTAAAACCTGGCCTCCAGACATCTGTAACCGTGACTCGGGTACTACTAGTCTAGTGTGTGGTTTTCAACTACTCTATCATTGCGCTGGGAATTTGTGGTTAGCCTCGAGGGACGACTCCTCTACATTTTACTGCAGGGTCACTTACTCCTTTTTTTTTTTTCTTTTTAAGAGTTTTTGTTTTTTTTTTGTAGCTTACACAATAAAACTTTATTGTTGGAGAGAAGAGACAGCAATCACAAGATTTTGCTGTGCAAAAATTTGTGTTTTTGTATTGAAATAATTTTCAAACCTGGAATTGACCAGGCAGGACTAGAATTTGTGATCCTCCTGCCTCAGCCTGCAAAATTTGGAGATTACAGGAGTGTGCTGCCACATCTGGCTAAAGAATTCATACTCTCTCAAGTGTTTATTGTATAGAAGAAACTGTGCTCAGTTACAGAGACAAGATGGTGGTGGACCATGCTTCAAGTATTCTACTATTTAGACTCTTAGAGATAAAATAATCTTGTTATATTTTAAGAATTAAAATGTTGATTTTCTTTTATATTAAAGCAATAAAATTAACTTCCTGATGTGATTCTCCCTCTTTGTTTCTCTATGCGAAATATGTGCTAATATGATGTCACAAAGGTGAAATTCTTCATGTGCCACTTCTATATATTTTTCCTTATTTCTTAGTAAACCTTTCTATGTTTACAACTTTGCAGGTCAGAGTAGATTGTATATTAGTTCATCATATCAAGGAACTTTTTCATCACATTTGGTGAACAAATTCCTTTAAATGATTTTCATTTGAAATTTCCTCCTGAGTCTCAGAGTTCTTGAACTTAGTATTCCTGCTCAGTACTCATTAATTCACTAAAGAAATCAATTCTCTAAGAAAATTCCATTATTCAATGATATTATAGTTTGGATCTTCAAGGCACAAGTATAGGATTGGTAATAGAAATATTCTAGGGCTAAAATAAGGAAAAGAGTTCTGGTTCAATGTCCCCAGGTAACATGATACAAATAATTGGAAAGCAGAGCTTTCATTTCACTTGGTTAATTGTAATAAACATATTATCTTGTTAGAGCATTAGGGTAGAATCCACATGTTAGGAAACAGATAAAAGGTGCAAGAAAGCATTTAAAATCCAATCATTAGGTTTCATTGCATCCATCTGCTCCCAGGAAATACAATTAGAAATTTGAGTCAATGACCTTAAGCTGCCATTTTGGACCACAGTTTCAAAATCTGCATTGTCATGTTGGATATTTTAAGTTCATACAATAAGAGTCATACCCAGTGCACTTTGAGTAGAATTATATTTTCAAAATAAAAGTTGAAAAACTAAAAGGAGGTTTAATGTGCCAGTTTACATTTGACAAAGAGTCTATAGAGTTATTTAATTTTGAATCTGGTTAAAGGAACTGACATTTAACTTCTTTAAAGTTTCTATTAACTACACTAAATGCTTAAGTTTTTAGTGGCCTTTTATGTATCAACTCAGCCAAGTAGAACTGCCTCTCATCAATTAGTCTGTGGGTTTGTATTGCACTAAAATTATACTTACAACATCTAATTATGCTGAATTGGTATACCATGCATGAGAAAAAAATCAATACAACTATTTAGCATTTCATGTAGTCATCCTGACTTGAAATTTTGGACACCCCTAATCTTTTTTTTCAAAATGAGTATGATACAGGAGATCTTCCTAGAATGATTTTTATGTATTTACTCAGAAGGGTGAGATATGATAAAATGATGTGCCTAGCATAAGAAGTACATTATGTAAATGATTAAGATTTCTTGTCAGCAGTTGTGTATTCTCTGCTTTCGAAAGTTCATGTAACTTGGAAAAGAGTCATGATTAGACAGGTGTTTCTTTAGCCCATGAGATCAAATTTCTAAAATATTTATATAACAGCAAGCCAGATGTACACAGTTTAACCTTATAATCCCATTTCACAGCTTTTCCAAATACTTAGAAACTTGTTAAGTATGAAGCCGATTATTTTGGCAGCATATCTCTATTAATAGGATTCAGATACTCCTTATTTACAAGCCAGTGCTGCTAATATAATCTGCTTTATTAAATCAACAGGGAAACAGAAATACGAGAATCCATCCAAAGCCTAATTGACAGTGAAGTTTTTCTAAAGTTTTTTTACTGACTCCATAATACCAGGAAACGTATAGCACATGTGAAAATGTAAATGTTTTGAACATCATGCTACCACTGCTTTGGTGAAGTAGATATACCCTGAGATCCCTTGTACTTCTGTCATAACCTTGATGTAAGCCACATAAGACCATGCATCTGCTCTTCACAAATATTCCCTTTAACATCATCTCCATGGCAAAGCTTATTGTCATGACATGTGGAAATATTTTAAAAGCATGCATCCATTTCTTTAATGAATAGAGGTAATGCAGAATAATGTAATAATGCATCATGATTTTCATTATGCTTATTTATTGGTTGTACAATAATGGAAACAGTTTATTGTTATTCTTTCTGCTTGAGCTACTTATGTACTATGGTAGGAGGTGTATTCTTTGTATTTGTTATATTCTGTCCTCTGGAAAAAAGGGGTATCAGAATTCTTAAATCATGTCGGGCAAGGGACAGAGTTTCAGACTTTGTCTTTCTTTACTTTATAGTAAATGATTAGCTTTTATAAAGTACCGGATACTACATGAATAAACCCATGCACCTCAATATAAAGAAAAAATCTTTCAAGTCATGTATGACTGCCTGATTCTCCTATTTTAAGAAAAATCAGAGTAAAGGAACAACTCTTTCGCTTTTTCATTTAAGGAAAATTATATACTATGTGTTTTACCTGCATGAAAAAGTATGGCTAATGCACTAGTAAGAAGATGACATAACCAAAAAAGCAAGATAAAATATGTAATGAGAGAAACCATAAATAAAGTTTTTCAAGGACAGCCAAGATGTAAATATATAAGAATTTGGGATCCTCAGTTTTGGTAAATGACAGATATTCTAGAAATGAAACTGCTTCCTAGAGACTTTGCACCTCCAGATGTGTATAACTGTGACTCAGGTACTACTAGTCTAGTGTGTTTGGTTTACAACTACTCTAACATTGCACTGGGAATTTGTAGTCAGCCTCAAGGGACAACTCCTCTACATTTTCCTGCAGGGACAGTTACTCTTTTTTTTTTTTATTATTTCTTTTTTTTCTTTTTAAGAGTTTTTTTTTTTTTTTGTAGCTTTCTTACACAATAAAACTCTACTGTTGGGGACATGAGACAGCTATTACAAGATTTTGCTGTGCAAAAATTTGTGGTTTTGTATTGAAATGCTTTCATTTTCCACTGTTAGGTATGTTTGATTTTTTTCTATTTTTATATTTTTTCCATTTTTTAGAAAATTTCAACTATATTTTCCCATATTCTAACAATTCTTGCTGCAAACAGACTACTAAACCCATACCTAAAATAATTTTCTTGTGTATAATGAGCTCATTATATAATTATGAATTAAAAAACAGGAAAATTACATAAAAAACTTTAATTGCTTGTAATTTACTAAGAAGACAAAGCTACATAGCTGCTGTTAATATTTTTCTATGTAAATCCATTATTACTCCTCTCTAGTTATGAAATCCAGAGTAATATTGATGTTCTTTATTTTTTCTACTTAATGTGAAAAAATTAAAAATTTAACTCCAGAGATATTATTACACTTAATATTGAGATGTTTTACCTGTCCTTTTGGGAATGATTTATACATAACACATACCTAAAAATATCACTTGAAAGTATAAAAGAGTTAGACTTATAAAATATGTCTGAGTGCAAGGATTGGAAAAAGAGACTGTGAGACCATATATATTATTGTGAATGTGTACATACAAGTTGATTTTATACAGTAAGTTCTATATCCCTAAAAATAATACATTAAACAGTATTTCACTTAAAATTTTGTTAATACATTTGTGAATATCTTTCCATGTCAATAATGTAGTTTCACAGTCTCTTTAAATGGTAGAAATCTAGGTCAATCAACGGATAAGATTCATTTAATCAGTTACTCTCTGTAGACCGACAGCTTATTCTAAGATTCTATTGCTAAGAATCTTTGTTAAAGAAGAAAAATCTTCAATCCAGAACAAATTACTTTACCACTTTTGACTTTTTTCTGTTTTCTTATAAGGAACAACAGTACTTATCACTCGCGGGGATATTTTAAGAATTAAAGTTGATATAAACAATAATAATCAATAGCACTATTTTTGTTAAAAACAAATGCATAAAAGAGTCTGGAGTCCTTAAACATTAGGGCACAGATGCTTGGATATATTCTCTGTAAAAACAGTATTTTACTGGCCTAATATTTATAGTTGTTTAAGAATAGAATGTTATTGCAGAACACTGTTAGAAAGTAACTTCACTGTAATGCTAATTTATTTTATTGCAAATTGCCAAGTTCACTGAAATGCTAATTTATTTTATTGCAAATTGCCATTTTGCATTCATTTAGCTGAGTTTTCTCTTGTTTTGATTTTAAATAGACATTTTTAAAAATGAATTCTACCATTTTTGGCAGAGTATATTGGCAAATATTGGTTTGTATACATTTTAAATTTCTTGAGCTACCAAAACGAACACTGAAGTGAAAAAATATTAAGTCTTCATTAAGAACTGTGCTTTTTAAGTGGAGAGGCCTTGAGGGAAGAAAAGTTCACACAAGATAGAAAATGAAGAGATATCCTACAAAGGAACTGTCATAAGACAATGAATTTTAGAAATATATATACATCAGAAAGTTGAAGTACAGAGATTTTATACTTATGTATATGCAGCTAGAGAGGAACTAATATCTGTCTCAGTGTTTATTGTTCTTGTTCCTATATCAATTAAAATCCCATGCTTGGCATACATTTACTGTGCTGAGGAATTTATAGAATGTCCCATAAATAAGTGCTGTTATAAAACACTGCACCTTGGTTACTAGACTGCAGGTAAATTTGGAGGATAATGCTTTAAGAATTCCTCATATTGAATATAAAATTCTTGTTGGATCCTGTGTAACACAGAGTTTTTCAAACTGAGGACTTGGAATCATTTTAAGAGTTTCTCTAGATTAGTCTTCCAATGTTGAAATATTTCCAAATTTTGGAGACTTCAGAAGCATCCCAAGATTCTTAAATTTAATAATGTAACTGGCTTTGATTCTTTGGTCCCAACCAAAATTGTTCAATAGATTTTACTGCTTGTGTCTGTGTTTAAATGCAGGGGTTAGGAATTACAGGAACAAAACTTCCAAGTGTGGATTTTTAGTATGAAAGAATAATAAGTCTCTGAGATACTCATGACAGTGATAAGCAGAGCAAAACAGTATTGAATAAAAAGCACAACACATGAAAATCAGATGGGTCATATAAAATTTAAAAGAGTACAAAATTTTTGAGTGGAAATAAACTTGTTCAGATTATCTGTTCTTACTTGTATTACAACCTCCAACCAGTCTCTCATGAATTCCATGGGCCTCAGTACACTTTCCATAAAATAATAATGATAATCATAATAATCATAATAGCTTCATAGACGAAATAGTAAGGAAATAGTTTGGATGTGGTGAGCAACCTGTAAAACTGGTAAGGTAATGTAGGATCCAAAGAGCATGCTGTGGGTATAAGAATGGTTTTGTGAGGTAACCAAGAGATGAAAGAGCAACATTTCTGGGAATGAATGAGTATTTACATTGATCCTAAGTACACTCAAGAGGAATTTGTAATATGCTTCAAGAAACTTCATGTGTCTAAGTGCATTTTACTGTTTCTGCAATATTAAGTTGTTTGGAATTGAATATAAACATGCTACAAATCACCAAACACTGAAATCCAATTAAAATAATAAAAACAGTGTTTCAGGGAGGCGCTTTTCAAGTATACACCCTCTGAGGGAAGTCTGTCTCCTACAGCGAAAGGAAATGACTTGCATTTTGTTTTAAACTGTGACCTAATTAAGCACTGGTCATACATAAAAATTACTTATATTTTAGCTACATGATAGAATAGAGTAAAACATTTAATTCCATGGTTAAGAAATCAGATTTAGTTTTTTTAAGAGAAGACTAAAAACCTAAAAATCTTTTTTTGATAAGAGGCAGATGGTAAATATCTTGATGTTTGTGGGCCAGTACAGTTTAGTGTAACTACTTCATTTATCACTGAAGCAGGAAAGCAGTCATAGACAACATATAAATAAATGGACATGAGTAGATTCTGATAGAACTTCATTCTCAAAAGCAGATAGTAATCTATGGGTCAAACACTGTCATAAGGTATTTCTAATTGATATATATATATATCAATATATATCAATATATATATATAAATTAGATTGTATAATATATATATTCGATCCCTGGGATCAAACCCAGGACTGGTGAATGGTAGGATAGCAATCTACATTGAGTAATAGTCCTAAAATTTTTTGATTTACCTGTGTGTAATAAAATTGCACCATGGGGGCTGGGGATTTAGCTCAGCAGCATAAGCACCTGCCTGGCAAGTGTGAGGTCGTGAGTTCGATCCCTGGTAAAAATAAATAAATAAATAAATAAATAAATAAATAAATAAAATTGCACCATGTAGATTACAAACCATTTCTAACAAAGTCAAGATGATTGCATATAATTTCAAAACTATTTATGGAAAATGTAAACCTATTGTCTACTGACATAATTATAATTAAGATTATTTTCACTGAGGACAAAAATACTTCTAATTAGTTTTCAAGCAAAATGAAATGTGGAAATCCTTGAATTACACACTAGGTGAACTCTGATAAAGACTAGAGCTTTTTCATTTTGTCCTAAAGTTTAATTTAAAAAATGAGTAAAGACACTTTGCTTTATTTTAAGTTCAAGTATGAATGCCTGCCTTAAAGAGCCTATTTCCAATGAATCATACATTTTAAATGTGATGCCTATTTTTATGTCTCCATGAGAAAATTATAACTACTCTAGTAATCTAATACTCACTATTTTAATAGTTAACTTCTTCCTCTAACTTGAGAATACATTGTACTCTGTAATAACCATCTCCAAACATAAGATTAATTATATTGCATCCTAATTTTAAATTTCTGTCATTGTTTTATCAAGTTACAGTTTTGTTTTGAAAACAAAATTCAATTGGCCAATGTTTTTAAAAAATTTAAAATTGTCTGTCATTTTTAAAAAGAAAATTAGTAGACTGCATGATAAGACTACACAAAAATTTGGAAACTTTAAAATGACCCCAACGTATTTATTAGTTATTGTAAAATTTATGGGTTGATTAACTCTGTGACTGATTTGTTTATATTTATAAAGAATTAAAAATTCTCTATGCTTAACAATGCTTATAGGAAATAAAAATATTATAAATTTGTGGTATAATTACAGTTCACCTCAAATGTAGTCTTTTTTGAATAAATAGGAGTTAGCATTCACTCATAAAGGTGAAACTTAAAAAGACTGATACCACAGGAGAAACTGAAATTGCTATTTTTCTTTCATTTATAAATACATCTATATCTAAGTAATAATTGGTCTTATTTTTTGATTATTTAATATTTAGAAATAGAGGACAAATGAGTTTTTTTACCAAGATCATGGCATTCTGAAAGTGTTAATGTGTTGTGAAAAAAAATAAACTGATGAAATACATAATAGACTTACACTATTTTGCACTTGGTTTACCTTTTAAATTATTTTTTTTTTGCTTGAGAAATTTATGTAACGACTGACTGAAGGTAAAAATCTTAAATTTCTCTTGCATTTGTAAAGTAAGTGTTCAAAGTGCCTATTTTGACAATTTATATGAGTATAATGATAGTAAGTAATCATATGGTTAAGCCTATTGAATGCATTAGAATACTTAATAATAAGTGGCCATTATTACCTTTTTATATTATTAATCAAAGGAAAATTTTGGTTATTAGAGTTATAATGTTCAGCATATTAAAATAATTTAACATGAAAGTATAGAAAGATAAAAGTACAGACTCTTTCAAGACTCTATTAGGGGTGATAATAGTGCTATTTTTGCTTAGTATGCAGCAATAATTTTTAAAAGTGTCTTCAAAGGAAGTTACAGTTTTCTCATCACCTTATATTTCCAAAAATGTTGAAATGACTTAGTACTTTTTATGATTATGTTAGAAAGACAGCCCAGCAACACACTGATGTTAGCAGTCTCCGCCAAATGTCATTGTTTTATAATGAATTGGGTATATAATGTCTATAAAATTCACTTAACTGTATTTCTCTGTTTAAAAACATATGAACAATAACTTCACTGTTTCTCCTCATGATGTTGAGAAGAATGAATAATAAACAACAATGCTGTTTTGTAGATTCTAGCATAAGACAGTGTGCTCCAAACCTCTCAGTAGTGAATATATACAATGACATTAGGAATAATGTACTTGGGATCAGTACGGTGTAGTTTCAAAGCTTGTTCATGATTGCGGAATGTATTAGTCTATAAACTGGTTTGAATGCAAATAATTCAATCAGCAAAATTTTTCTTTTGCCTATTAACAAGTTTCTTAAAATTAATAAAATATGGTTTGTAGAAAATTATCAGAAATTACCAGTATTTATAATGGTACATAGAATAACGTCACCAATTTATCCCTCTCCTTTTCGTCTTCTCTTCATTATGCCTAGAATACTAGAAGCTGTTTCAGAAGTGTAATGAATTTTAACTGGCCACATATAAACGTTAACTTCTTAGTTTTGGAACCCAATTACTGCTCCAGTTTTAAATACCTTCCAGTGGGAAAGTCTTTCCATATTCTTAACAGAGATGGAAAGAGAGCTCAAGAGGAAGAAAGCAGAGGAGAGTTTCCAGAGACAAGAAGTTTGACTGAGAGATAACAAAAAACAGAAAAAAACTGTGACCTTCCCTTGCTTCCACTCCTGGAATGAAAAAGAAAAGATGAGATTTTTGGATAGGGTTGAGTTCGAGGCTTGACTTCCCTGAAGGAATGAAAGAATCGAGGATCTTGGAGACAGTTATCCTTAAGTATACTTTGATTTCTTCAGAAAGAAATCAAATAATGGCATAACTTTGTACCTATTGCTAAAGGAAAATGAAAGTGAAAATTCACTGAGATCTTGGTGGTCTCCAGGATTACAGATTTGGCAAATACATAAAGAGAATGAGTAGTAATCTCTATTTGTGTTGTTATGTAGAAAACAAATAGCACTCATCTTTTGATGATGTTAATTCTCTTTGTTCTTCTCAAGGATAGTTTTCTTCATTATTCCTAATTACATAATTATATTATGTCACATAAATTATTAAAGTTATCAATGTCACTTATAATAGAGTTAATGTTTGCAGATTTTAATATACAGTCAGATAACCTAAAAATAATCCAAGTCATTTTCATTGATCAGTAGGCTCAAAATTCTTGTTTACAGAACTTGTAACTGCCCTCCCTTTTTTAATTTAAAGGAATACTGGTCTTTGCTCAATGTAGTAAGAATATGCTGTGTTTTTGTTATGCCTTTAATAACAAAACACAAATGTCTACTATACTGTACTTGTACAAAATGTATTATTTTGAAAACTACTGATAAATACAGTTATTGCCATACTTCATGCACTTTAAAAATTCCAAAGCCATAGGTGCTGTCAGATAACTTTATAAGTAGTGGCTTAAAAAGCTGTTGCCTGCTTCAGCAATGTAGAAACATCCACACCATATATTCTGTTGAAAGCAGAGCTAGTGGAAGCATTGTCGGTATGAAAAAGCTTAAAATGAATTATTTGCCTGTTAACACTCCCTTGTGTTTAGCGTGCTGCAAAAAGGAATGCTTGTTATCAGTGTGAAAAGCAGTGTTTTTGAATTAAAGGAAAAGTTCAGCTTGCTTTATTTTTGACCCACTGTGCACACCAATTTATGGCCCCAAATTCAATGAGTTTTTTTTTTCAAAACCTCAACTCTCCTGTACCAAATACAATATTTATGTTTAATCGAAACTATAATGACATGATGTAAGATCGTATGTAGAATCACTTACTTATAGGCAAACTTTAGTTTTATTTCCTAAGTATCAACTCCAAATTAGTTTATAAGTTGAACTAATCTTTTAGTGATGACTTTGAAGAGTGAAGGATCTATTTTCATTTTTCCATAATAATGCCTCTTCTAGATACATCTGTAATTAAAATCTTGTCATGTTTACATTGCAACCAGCGGGAGATCATTTTTGTAGTTGATATACACATCTTTACTCTCTGGTATGTTACTAATTTGTATGAACAGTGTTGACACACACATTTAAATCTGATGTAGGTAAACACAACATACACAATCTTAGGCTTGTAGTACTTAGTGCAAAATGTTACATCTTTTCCGCCTCAGTGTTTAATCTTCCGTCCCATTGAGAGTACTTTTAATCTAAAATAAAGCAGTTTTCATTTTGATAAACTCCATTTGGGACTTTTTTATATTCTCTTTGTCTCTGTCAGGGTCAAGATTAAGGAGAAAAGGAAGATATTCAGGGAACAAAATTTAAGGATGGATTTAATATCTTCAGTATCTTGCTTGTACATTCCAGAACGTATTTTTTTAATATTTTTAACAGATTTTATAAGATACTTACTAAATTGCACCATCTCTTTAACCCCAGCACTGATTTTATTCATTCATTTTTCTCCTAGGCATAGGTTATATTTTCTCAGATTTTTCCATGCCATATAATACCTGACCAGATCTCATATTCCATGAATTTTACTTTGTTGAATTCTATCTAGATGGCTTTGTATAACTTATTTCTGAAAAGTGAGTTTATCTACTGGACTGAATAGTGACTCAGTCGCAAAGGCTTCCTTACTGGTAGGGAAACAAAGAACAACAAGGGAATATTAAGAATACCAGTAATTCACAACCACTTCATCGTGTATCTGCTCATGAATCATACCGGAGCTACCCAAGGTGCTTGGTGTGTCAAACTTTTTCCCCTTATAGGAAATTTTCTGATTATTTCATGACTCTACAATGAGTAGTATAAAACTGTACTGGATAACTAAGCATCAAGGTTATTGCTTATATATTTAATGATTGGAGAGTGTGATTGATCCCAATAATCATATGTTGAATTTTAGGAACATTTACTTGAATACTATGTATGATGCTTAAAAACTGACTACAGAATCCAGCTTCCTCATTATGTTCACATTCTACTTCTTTTTGCCTTTTGCAGGAATGCATTTGAAGAATAGTATTCTGATTTTTTTCTTACAATTGATTAGGAATGAAAGTCAAAATGATAAGATCTTTATTTTTCTTATCTCACAGGAATGTCATTATATGGAAACCCAAGAACCATTTTGAAGTACACCATACTGTTATCTTGTTAGTATTATTTCATGACCATTATCATGCTGCACTTAGGATTTAAAAAATTACAAAAGAATTGTATTATGTAATTGAGAAATTTATTGCATTATTTCGTATATTTTGGCAATATTTTGTATGCATAGTACCTTTCAGATACTGATCATTTTACATTACAGGTATTTTAAGCCTATGCAATATTAAATTTCTTTCAAATATAGATTCTATTTTACATAGGTACTTTCTAAATTTAAAATCTTGCCTTTACTGAAGATCGACCCTGGTTCTACATGACCTCACCATGTTTGCTTCCTTCATTAAGAGGAGTGCTACTCCTTTGCAATCATGCAGTGTAAAATCTTTGTTGAAAGTATTTTATGCTGAGTAAAATGGGAGTTGCACATGTGAAAAATAATCTTTAAGAGAAATGAAAATTTGCCTATATAATTCACATTTAAATTGACTGTCTTACAGAACTATTGCTTGAAGTTGCTTGTGTAATTAAATAGACCTTTAGACCCTAAATCTGTTTGTATCTGTCCAAATGATTATGGGCTTTCTAGTGTTTTCTTTTGTTTGTCAGGAATTGAATTCAGGACCTAATGCTTGCCAGGCAGACGCTGGGCTGCTGAGCTACATCCCCAGCCCTATATAGATTTTAGAAGTTGACTTGGCATCATTTTAAAAGACAAGTTCAAAAACATTCTTTACTGACCATATTCAATAAACAAATTTGTACTTTTATACTTATTTTGCATGAGCAGAAAATATATTAGATATATTTTGGGTACTATCATTTTTTAAAAATTTACATACAATAAGATGAACCTATGGAAAATATTATGATTCTATGAATTTTTGTAAATGTATAGTCTCACAAAGCAAGCAAGATACTTAACAGTTCTGTCACCCTAAAACTTTGCCTATGCTCTCTTCAGTCACGGTGTTCCATACCTTTAGCCACTGACCATATGGATCTGTTCTTTTTTGTAGTTCTTTTGAATTTTGAAAAACCTTTTAAATGAAATGACAGTGTGTATTTTTAATGGGGAAACTGGCTTTACTTACTAAACATAACATTTTTGAGAGTTGCTTCAATAGTTTATTTTTATTGCTAACTAGTATTTCCTTTTACATGTGTTTGGCAGTCTATTTACTCGTTGAAAGATATAGACTGACTCTAGTTTTTGGCAAAGAAAGCTCATGCAAATGTTCAGGCGCAATTGTTTCGTGTGCTTGAGCAGTGAGTAGTGTTCATTTATTTAAGTACTAGTTGTAGTGTGTTGGGGTCATCTAATACACTTATGTTTAGCTTTATGAGAAACTAATTGTTTTCCCATATAGTTGTATTGTTTTTCGTTCTCAAATATATGTATACAATTCTAGATGTTCCACATCTTTGATAGCACTTAGAATTATTAATTTTTACAATTATATGATATAATGGGTATATTATAATACTTCTTTATAATGATAATCAGTGTTTTCCTAATTGCTAAGTATAGTGAACAGTTTTTCACATATGCCACCAACACATTCTATATGGTAAAAGTGTTCATCTTTTTCTTTTTTACTATTTACTTTTAGGAATTCTTTCTATATTTTCACAGAATTTTTTCAGGCTATTAAATATTCCCAAAGTCTGTAATGTATATTTAAAGATTTTAACAGTGTCTTTTGAAAAGCTATCATTCATTTTTCCCACTCTGAATCACACTTTGGTACTGTATCTGCAAATTGCTTAACACAAGTTCACAAAGATTTTCTACTCATTTTCTTTCTAAACTGTTACGGTTCTGTGCATTGTGTCTATATCTGTTATGCACATTTAAGTGTATGTGCATGCAATTGCTCACATGAAAGCAGTATTGGTTCATTTCCACTGAATTATCTATTACTATGTGTGCACCTTTGTCAAAAGTCAGTTGTCCACATTTGGGTATGTTCACTTCTGAATAGAATCTTCTGTTTGATTTATCTATATGCCCATTATTTTGGCAATATTGCAATATTTTAATCAGTATGACTTCAATAGTAAGCAAGTCTACAGCAGTGTGACTGTCATTTTGATTCTTTTTCAAAATTGGTTTTGCTAATTTAGTTTCTTTGCATTTGCAAATTAAATTAAGAATCATTTTGTTCATATTTGCAGAGAATACTGCTAGTAGTTTGAAAGGGATTGTATTATATGCATAGATAATTTGGGGAAACAGTAACATCATTTCTATGCTGAGTCTTCCAGTGCACACAAATGAGATGTCTCCATTTTTTTAGGTCCTTTAAGATTTATAGCATCATTTTTATAATGTTCAGTGTTGAAATCCCATGCAAGTTTTTAAACATATATTTATCAAGTATATAATTTTTATTAAAATGAAAATGAATTGCATTGACATTTTCTTTTCTAATAGTTCTTCTAGAAATCAGAAATATGATTGATTTTTTGTGATGACCTCAAATGTCATGTTTAATTCATTTATTCGTTCTAGGAAGTTTTGTTTCGTTTGATTCTTTACTAATTTCTCACAAAATATTATTTGTAAATACGATTGTATTATCTGTGAACATTTCTAACTGTGTATCCCTTGCTCATTTTTCCTTCCTTATTAAATTTGGTAGAGTTTTCAGTACAAAGATGAATAGGAGGGGTAATCGTGGACTTTATTACCAAAGGGGAAAACTTTCTATCTTTTCCCGTTACATATGAGACTACCTGTAGTTTTTCTTTATTTTTGTTTATTGGAAATGTTCTGTATACAGAATTTTGTGGAGATACTCATTTTGTTTTGTTTTGTTTGTACCGGGGATTGAACTCATGACCTCGTGCTTGCCATGCATGCGCTTACACCGTTGAGCCAAATCCCCAGCCTGTGGAGATACTCTTTTTAGAATTTTCTTTCCATTCTTCATTTGCTGAGAATTGTCACCATTGAGAGTTGGTGAATTTTGTTCAATGTTTGATACATTTAAAACATTTTATAATATTTTAATAGTAAAAACATTTTCATTTGTTGTGTTATTTACTTTCAAGTGTTCACCTTAAGTGACATGTAAGTGGGATATTAAATTGTTTTGCTTTCATAAATTAGGAGCTTTCCTAGGTGTCAGTTTTACTATGTACTTCTTTTAACCTTTCTCAAAAATAATTGTTTTTGAAATTACGATGTGTTTCAGAATAAACCTAAAGTGAGCAAGTTTTAGAAGATATCATATTTTAGGTATAGCTCTTTATTGATTACTGCTGGTAAAAACTCTGAATATCTTTCATAAATATATAAATATATATATATATATACTTATGTATATAAGTTGCTGAGTACAAGCAGAGAAAAGTATAAAACAAATAATTGAACTGTTATAATGCAAACTTTTAATTTAAGTGTTTGGTTGCTTCCTTTTTGTTTGTTTTATGCAAAAAAAGAATTACTAAATTTTGACATCTTTAACAAACAAAATAACAATAACAGTAACAAAGCATTAGTGCACATTTTCATGTTAGTTCAGATTTCTTTGGTTACGAACGATGGCTGTTTATACGTGACAACTTTCATCTCATTTTTCTGACTTTTGAATAGATTGAATACATCACCATTCACTAAAGTTTTAAAATGTCTTCTTGAAAACATTTGTTTACATAGCTATCAATTCAAGGTATAAATTTTTATGATAAGCATATTATTCTTGAAACAAGAGTGAAAAGTCATTGTGTCCAAGTTGTGTTCGAGAACACATTTGAAGGATTATTTTGTATTAAAGAGGATAGTTTTCAAGAAATATGAATATGCCTATTAGTTACTCTCTTGGAACCTAATCTCATATTTTACTTTCTTCTAAGGCTTAAAATTTAAGAATTATAAATATATGTGCTAGATCTCAATTTTTAGAATGCAGTGTTTTAAAATATCTAAAAGTTATTCTTGTCCTGAAATAATACTGTAATACATATGGTTTATTTTTGCTTTATTTTGAGTTTTCTATGCAAATATTGTTATTTCCACATTTGGATTATTTTACATTAGTTTTCAGAGGTCCTTGTGGCCTACCTACATCATGGAGATGTTACTCTTTGTGGGTTTTGTATGAATTAGTTTTATGTTTGCTAAGGGCCAAATAGCTATTTCATTATTTTAGCTATACACTCACAAAATCTCTTACATTCTTATCTACATATACTAATTAATGAGTACAGATGTTATTAGAAAATTCTGATAGCCAGATATCAATTAACTTGTAAACTTTTAAAATTGCACTTTTTGAAATTATATGATCATAAATCAACTTCACTTTTTTTCTACATTTCTTTTTACTTTCTTTCACTGATTACTCCTCTTTCATATATCTCCTTTTCTCGGTTTATTTTGTTTTTCCCTTTAATTTTATCTTTGTCTTTCTTTCCCTACACATATCATTTCTTTCATTTTTTTCTTTCTTCATCAAAACAATGTTTTGTATCAACATCTTTGCAGTCTCATCGAACATTCTTATGCACACACATAGAAACATATACATATATTTGAATGCACACATATTTACACATGATTTTTACCACCTCTTCATTAAATAGTATTTTATTTCTTAATTTATCTTTTATTTGATTGAAACTATAAAACTTCAATAATATGCAAACATGTATAGCTGCTGTGTTAGGACAAGAAGTTTCCCCACACTCCCTCCCTGTGTCTAACTGAAAAAGGATTGTCATTTTATAAGGTTTCCCCTAACAAAACCATGAAAATCTCAAGACTATTTATATTATTTATATTTCCTAATTAAAGTTTCCATTTTTCATTACCTTTTGCTTTCTTCTTACTACGCATGATTCTCTGTTTCTGAAGTGTTTTAAGATACATAAAGTTAGCTTTAAACTGACAGCAATAGTGGGGTGAATGTGTTTTTGTTCAATTCAAAAGACAAACTAGTATTAAATGCATTGAGCTGTGTTTTTGCCACCTTTGTAGATTCCCACATTGATTTTACTAGGTCAATTTACTCTTAAAAGATAAGTTTGTCATTATAAAAGGAAAAACTAAGATAGTTCACTGAATCCAGAAACAGAAATAGGTTAATGAAAACTTTCTTCTACCAGCTACTTGTTAAAGATGTTTAGGAGACAAAAATGAATCCACCTGTTCATCTTCATTTTGCATATAGTTTGTTTGGTTATGGTCATTTAGACTAAAAAAAGAAAAGAAAGATTAAGAAATTTATGTTAGTTTTTTCTGCTCTTGAACTCCTACCAGAAAATAAAATTCAAATACTTTAAGTAATTTTTCTCACATAACTTTCTCAAGTAATAGTTCACAGACAGATTATTCCACTGAAATAAAAAAAGTATTTTCATTTTAAATTGGCCTTGTTAAATGAAAGCACATATTGCACTGCCTTAAACCTTACCTTGGGCCCTCAGTACCATGAATTGCATGCTCCGCATGTCACTGATACTTGTGCGCTGGAGGATCTTGTCTGAACCATCGCTGTTCACAGCATAATAGTGTGATATGAAGTGATGCAGGGAACAGGAGAAGCTTTGTCACTGAGTCAGCTGCACGAAGAAGTAACGTGTATGAATGTACAGTATCGGGAAATCCATGAAAGATCCAGTCTCTTTCTCCCAAAAGACTCTGTTCCATGATACAAGGAGAATTCAGTTCTTTTTGGCAGACCTCCACGGCAGTTTGGAAGCAGTAAAAACAACCACAAAACAAGCCTGATATCCAGTGTTTTTACTCTTGCTTATTTAAGTAACTTTTTTTTCCTGATTTTGCTTTTACTTTGTTTTTAAGAAGCAGAAAGTGATACCTATTTCCACTGAATTTTTAAAATATAATTTCCATAGCTAAGGTAGAGCTGAGAGTGAAGCAGAGATGAATTCAACCATATGTGACAGGCTTGAATCTGGGCCTGGCAAAATTTGTCCAAGAGGCCATGTATTTTTCACTGGAGGAGTGGATGTGTTTAAATGATATTACATCAAAAGGGCATCAAATCCCAGCAGATGATGTAATCATATTTAAAAATGAGTATTATTAAATAATTCACACTTTTAATATGGAGAAATTAGGTCATTTTCCCGCCCCTTCCACAAATATTCAATCTTGATATGCAAGTAATGAAGCCACGCAGACAGCATTATTCGTCCTGGTACTAACAGAGAGTGCCAGTTTGGACAGGCTCATTGTTTACTTTAACAGGTAATTTGTGGACCGGAATCATTTAATTGTTCTGAGTACATAATTACATGTCAGCAATTTCCAATTTAATTAAAATGTACAAATCTGAAGATTAAGGGAATTTTTGAATTATTAATCATTTTTCCACTAGGAAATCTTGTTGCTCTGCAGGAGATTTGTCCAGTGTACAACTATACGTATTTTTTTCCTTCTCTTTCACAGACAGACAATTTTCCCGCAGAGCCCAATTACATGGGCAGCAGGCAGCAGTTTGTTCAAAGGTAAGGCCTATTAAATAACTTTCTCAGCTTCTCCATTTGCATTCGTGTCAAAATTGTTTTGCAAGAGACTACACTTCAGATTGAAACTAGTAGAGACAACACTTTCTCTTCTTTTTTTTTTTTTTGTGTGTGTGTATTTCAGTAGCTCCACGTTTAAGGACCCAGAAAGAGCCAGCCTGAGAGACAGTGGGCACGGGGACAGTGATCAGGCTGACAGTGACCAAGACACTAACAAAGGCTCCTGCTGTGACATGTCTGTTAGGGAGGCACTCAAGATGAAAACTACTTCAGCTAAAAGCCAACCACTTGAACAAGGTGAGTGAAGTCTTCCAATGCTTACAAAGTGTAAAGCTTAAGTAATCATTATAAGCCTATTAGTACTAGACTTGCAGTTTATCACAGTGGAACAGACCATTGATAATATATCAGAGAAACAGCAAATCCCACAATTACCCCAGACAAAAAGCAACTATTCAATATCACAGTCACAACTGAAAAAGGAAGGCCATGAATATCAGACTTTAATTTTCTCAAAATGAGAATGTGGCCAAAAGCTAGACTGTTCTTACTTCATGGGTATTTCCTAGCCCCTCTTGTTTTAGTGTTCACTAACAGGGAAAATATGGCATATACTAGAAATATATGCAAATCGCAATATACTAATTTAAATATTAAAATTAGCATGTTCAACAATTTTTGGATGAAATGAAACAATTTGAATATTCTCTCTTACCAGTGTTGGTTAATTTTTAATTTACATTTTAGCTTAAAAATAATTTTTTCATAAGTCAAATAATGGCTAAGCCAGAGTTTTATATCCACTTATCTACAAATCTTCATAGATATCAAGTAAATATCATCATTGTAAACACTGACTTAATAAATACTTATATTTTAACAGTCTATTTCCAGTTTATTTAATACAACTTTTTTTAATGTTGTAATTTTAATGTCTTGATTATTTCAGATATGGTGAAATATTTGCTAATGCTTCATTCAGAGAGAATTAAGATACTCTTATACATAAGTCTTCAAACCTTGAAGAAGATATTTTATGTTCTGTTATAAAAATGAAAAGAATAACTGTAGAAATCAAATTTTAGAATTACAGATCACTAGATTAGCTGATAAAATATTAGTCTTCAAAATTTTAATAATTTTAACATATATTTAATATTTATTATTTCAGAAATGTTAAATTATAAACTGCATTTAAACCATATGCATATAGATTCTAAGTAATTTATTGATCAATGATTCATAATAAATTTTTGAATTCATCTGTCCTGTCATATATACATAGGTGGTCATTACTTTTTCTAATCATATTAAAATTTCAACTACAGTATACAAATTATGTATATATTAATACTTAGGTACTCAATATAATTTTGCTGGATTTAAGATCTATCTTGGAAAAAGCCTTGTTTTCAAAGCAGTAAGTGCCATTCTGATGACTTTTCTCCTTATATTGTACTATAGCAACTTTCTTTGCAACAATTTTGAAAATTATTTTTAACAGAGGTAGTCTGAATATCTGATATTCACTGTTCAGGTAAATTTGAATATTTACTTGAAGTGATTTAAATGGTCATCAGGTGTTGTGGTTCTGTGATATTATTATATATAATATTTTATATCGATATAAACCTTTTTTAATACATTTAGGTTCTTGGATCTTGATATGTGAATATACATCATGAGATAGACCTACCTATGTGTGTGATACATAAAGTGATTGATAGCTATTTCATTGGCTACTATTCATAAAAGTTGAACATTGTAAGTAATGGGCTTGCATACATTGTCGTATCTTCATAAGGAAATTTGTTAATAAAATATAAAAATTCCAAAACTGAAAAGCAAAATACTTACTGTTGACATGGATCTGATGGATCCTGTTCACCAACTAACTACACAGCGTATGTGATGGGAGTGTACTGGATGTATTTTCTCCTATAGAGAAAAAAAGATTCGCATATATGTATTATGTCTGAAAATGTGAGTTATACAAAAAAGCTTTTTATTCCATTTTGATAACAAAAATAATGTCTTAAGAACGTGGCTATCATTCTTAGAAGCCTAAAGTTGGCCTATATTTGAATTACTATTACATGTAAAATAATTGCTAAGAATGAGAATGCCAAGAGAAATATCTACTGCTAAGCAAATCATTTCCACACATCCTTATTTATAAATATAGAAAATTATTATGAATCTAGAAACTAAACTCAGGTAATATTATTTCTTGGTACTGGGAATCAAACTTGGGACCTTGCGCTTGCCAGGCAGGCGCTGTGCTGCTCAGCTATATCCCTGGTCCTTAGACTTATGTAATTAAAGAATTAATAATTATGCAGAAGAAAGAAACTGGCTTTCATTTTAAAACATAATTTTAAAAGTAATAATATTCTTTTACTTGATCCATTGATTTCATCTGTTTATTCATTTAATATCTACTAAATGCTTTGAACATGTAAGAAAAAGTTTAGAATTTTTTAGGAATGTGAAAAATAAATTCGCCTTGACTCCCGCCTTCAAGTAACCCAATTTAACTGTTAGAGATGAAACATCACTCTGTCTGTGATTTTCTCTGAGGGTTTTTCTCTGATCTTTCATCTGTCTCTAGTATCTACCTTTCTTTGTAACTCATATCTATCTCTTTGTCCTTCTCTATCATTTATAATCTATTGTTCCTGTCAGTCTTTATGGATGTATTTATGTTTTTCTGTACACCTATGTAGATTCAGAGACTAAGAATAAAACTTACTGTGTTCTCACTACTTATTACAGATAGTAAAAACTTCATTTCAACATTAGCTTACTTAATGTGCAATATCAAAAATGTTATTTTTTTTCTTACGTATAAGAAAGTGGAACTTACTAGAAACGTATTAACATGCATAGAAGATTGAAGTTTATACCTAGGTTTTACTGTGGACAAAGCATTTGTCTTTTCTATACTTTTTTATTTTCAAATGGGAGAATTTGCTTACATAGCCAATTTAATTTATCACTGTAACAAGATACCACGTTATAGTAGTAAGCTAAAGCCTGAGTTCATACGTAAAAACGAAGGAGGCTATCAAAAGGGCTCACGTGCATTGATTGAAAGACTGCTCACTCTTCTTTGCTCAGTACTTAAAACATATTGTCTATTTACATTTTGTAGCACTTACAGAAAGGTAAGTACTGTTATTTTCACATTTAATAAGTTTATGTTTTAAATGTTCTGCTGTTACAAATACTGAAGCCAGCATTAGAAAAAATAAAACAAAAACAAAAATGAATTCCTTCAGAGCCTGCCCTTATAACCAATGTTTTATACTTTTCTTATCATGAGCAATTTGTTCAGAAATCAGTACAAAATATTGCAAAAGCATGCAGCTCCTCTCTTGTTCAATATATTTTGCTAATTTTTTAAAAAAGCACCATGACAGCTAATGCTACACTTACTTCAATACACATAGTTGAAGAACAACTTTCTTTAGTTGTAAGATGAAAACAGCCATATCCAAGTAATTATCTCATGTAAATGTCAAATATTTCATCCTACTCTTTAATACTTTCGAAAATTTCTTTTAAAAAATTAAATGTCTTCTAGGACAGAGAAAGTATGAGCTAAAAAAAAGAAAAATGTTTACTGATTTCTCTTAATAAAATTTGGAGTTATACCTCATACAAATTGCATTTAAAAATCAGTAATACAATATATTTTACATTTTTATATTAATTTATTTGGATTTTTGTCCATTTAAATGATTTCACTTAAAAAAAAATGTTTGACTTCTAAATTGAAATTTTTAAATTTAGAAATGAAAATCAGTTAAAAATAATCTTTCTTATGGTATGTTCTTTGCTGGTGATGGTTTTTCTTTGGGAATGTCTTTTGAAATTAGACCTTTTGAAATTTTTTTCATCATTTGAAATGTTATGTTTTCTCCTTTTTTTGGTGGAGTTAACGTTTTTAGCACTTGTTCTATTTGTGATATTTGTGTATTTTTGCTACCATCAGCTTAATAATTCCAAGTACATGGCACTACTTTGTATTCCCCGTTATTTTAGTAAAACTATTTGAAACGATTCAGCAGCTA
The DNA here is from genome assembly GCA_004365215.1 of Cuniculus paca. Taxonomy (NCBI): domain Eukaryota; kingdom Metazoa; phylum Chordata; class Mammalia; order Rodentia; family Cuniculidae; genus Cuniculus; species Cuniculus paca. The sequence goes on along the minus strand of RJWT010001195.1, from coordinate 3,234 downwards.
ATTGAAGGTGTGATGTACTGCACTGGAGCTGAAGATAACTTTAAGGATCTTATTTTAATAAACCCTCTGGAAGAAAGAGGTTATTTTAGTTTCTTTTTGTGTGATGAAAAAAAATTTTGAAGAGTATACTTAGTTTTTTCTGTTTGATTTTATTTTTGTGCTGTTTCTGTATTAAATGGATTTTTCCTACACTTCCTTCTCCTTTATCAAATATTATGATAGGTAGTTAGATGAATAAATAAATAGATAGATGGATAGATAGATAAAACAATCCAAAGGCACTGAAAGTTAAGTAGCACATTATTTATTAAGGAAAGTAAAATATATTTATGCCTAATAAGTTATTTTATTAAAATGATACAGATGATTATTCAAAACACATTTGCTCTTATTTTGATCACTTGCAGTTTAGAATCACAAAAACTGAATTCCATCAAACTAACAAAACACATTGTGAAATTTTTGCAAAAATATCCACATATGGTTTTATAAAGAATAAAATGCATTAAGAATGTCTAAAGCTAACTTACTTTTTATCCTTCAGAATGCTATTCATCCTTTGACTTCTTTAAGAAAGTATTTATTATACCTTTGAATTTCTAACCATTAGGAACACTGCAGATGAATCTGCATGTGAGCAAGAACTTTTCATCCCAGAAGATTTAATATGTGTATCTTAAATTTCCGTTTCCATTGATTCCTAGTTAATAAATGTGTGCATTTCCTAATGACCAAATGAAGTTTTCCAAATATTAAAATAGTTTTAATATTTTTATAATTGACTGAGATTAAACCTTTAAATTGAAAGGATGTGCAGAGCATCCTTGCTGAAAACCTGCCCCAGAGTTGGCAGTTGAAACATCACTGGCTCGAAGGTTTCCATTTGTTGCTGACTGCTGGCTCTCCATTTTTTTGCCTGTGACTAGAACTCAGGACTTTTCTGCTTCCTAGAACTTGCTCCATTCAAATCCTTCAACATGCCTTATGTTATTTCATCACCTTTAGGTTTCATTTTTTCTGTTCAGTTCAGTTCTCCTGACCTCCTTATATTGTTAGAAATTTTACTTCCTAAATTAAATTTTGGCTTAAAAACACTTCACAATGGAATCCCTGATTAAAATCTGTTTTCAAAACTCATGAAAATGTGAGAATAATAGTAATAATAATAATAATAATAACTTGGTTCGCTACTGTTAATTTCAGTTTTAAAACTAAAAGACATCCTTAAGGATTATCTTCTCTCTCCCTGCAAGATATTTTAGAAAACTAGAGAAACATAAAACTAATTGTTTTTTGTTATTATTGGCTATTTATTTTTTTTTCTTTAAATAGGTGGTTGACTTTTGCTGTGGATAAACATTCAAAATACACAAAGGTTAAATGATCGCAGTTTTTTTTATGATTCCAAAGTTTGTTAGAGACTGAGCCTCATTCCTCCAAATATTCCTCCCTACTTTATTGGGCAAACACTGTAACTTCACCATATTTCTAATTATATGCAGAACGAAAATAATTTAATCAACTTTCTACAATCTATACTTTACCAAGAAGGTTCTATTGAAAAACACTATAGTCAAGAAATAGAGAAGAGGAGATAAGGCTCTTGACCAATTGGGTAAGTGTAGAACAACACATTTGGATTGGGGAGGAGGTTCTTGACCTAGAGCATTAAGGAACACATGCCCTAACTTCCATTTTTCTCTAGAACTAATCCCGCATAACAGCCAGAGTAGTATGTCTATATTCTCAAGATCCCATTCTGGGTTCTGTTCTGTATTATGGGTTACTAAATGCTGGCTCTTTCAGTCAAGAAATCCCTTTCCCCAGACATCTTCCTCTGCAGGCAATAGCAAAAAACCGCTTCTACATAAGCCGAAACAAGGAGGTGATGACTGAGTCCATTCTCTTAGCAGCCATCTGCCAATATCTGGTAATAATTTTTAAAAGAAATGCTGCTATAAACCATTAATAATGAATTTGTTGTAGAAAGGAAATTGAAAATTATTTTCATATATGAGGAAAGAGAAGGAACTGCTAAATATTTAATGTCAAAAATCATTTACAAAATTTTAAAGGCATTGCTTCTTTATAATTCACATAAGTGCCATTTAAGAAATTGTATTAGTTGCCAAGACTTTCTATTATTCTCAAGCCCCATAAGCTGCTCTTGGATCGTATTTATCAAATAGCGTCTTAGTGTCAATGCCCCCATGCCTATGCTCTTCGGGACCTTCGTATTTCACCTTGTCTTACATTTTACTGGGTAAAGTATTTTCCAAATTATGAGCAGCTTCAGTTTATTGTTTACTAAACTTTGCAACTGTCCAACAGTTCACTAAACTTTAAAAGTTTCAAAGACATCTCTTTTTCTCATGTGTGAACATCTGCTGCCTGAACCCAGCAGCTGGTATCATGAAAATAGAGATTTTATTGCCCTCACTTTTGTTGTTCATTGGGATTGTAAGGCTTCTTAAGTATTGAATGATTTACTATACACTCAATGTAATTTTAAGATTCTTTGACTTTAATAAGTGCAGCAGTGACTTTTGCTAAACATTCAAGTTAAAAATATTGGGACATTATTTACAAAAATTCCAGGGGGTCATTTCCCACATTAGGATTATTGTACTTCTCAAACATCCCAACACAACCCTAGAATCATACTTCACAAACTTTAAAGACAGTTATTTTATTTTTTAAATAAAATCATTTACAAACATTGCAATTAATTTTTGTGAAGCTAAAGCTATGCATATAAACTCTGAAATTCATAATAATTCTGTTTATCTGTATGAAAATAGTTTTGTTAATTTTTAAAAGGTCTAAAGCTTCCCCCCGGAAACGTTCTATTTTTCACTTTGGTAGCATATTCCAATATTGGAGACTTTCTTGTCCTTTGAAAGCCATATTATAAAATATTAAGTAAGAAGGCATACTCCAGTACAACTCCTCCATTTTAGAGGTAAGAAAATAGGCAAGATGCATAGTTGTCAATGGAGTGGCATAGGTAATATCAGTTGTAGGTTTATACTTTTCCAATCTGGAGTTCTTTTCATCCTAACATGCTATTCGTGTAAGATGCATGTGAAATTTTAACATCTCTAACTGTGACATCAGATTTATACAGCACATCTTATTTCCCTGTAAACCTAAAATTATAAGCAGTCATGTTTGAGAACCTGATTCATAATTCTGTAATATATATGAAATAAAAGATTCAAAAGGACAAAAAAA
>RJWT010001194.1:0-50942 GCA_004365215.1 Cuniculus paca | reverse complement strand
TACAGGGAATGGAACTCAGGACCTTGCACTTGCCAGGCAGGTGCTTATGCTGCCGAGCTATATCCCCGACCCCTCACTTTGATTTCTTGCAACAGTGAAAGTAGTAAAAATTTGACCCTAATCTCTTATATGGCTTGGGCTTTGACTTATCCTTTATAGAGTTACATTTTTAAAAACACCTATTACTGTGTGTTTATTTTAAAATAAAATGAAATACAAAAAATAAATGAATAGAAATATAATGTTAATGTTGGTCAATTTATAAACATTATTTCTCTTTCTATATAACTTGGGAGTAGGGAGAAAACTACTCCCTGGAATTCCTGGAAAGGGATCAGTAGATGTAAATATTATACATATAGGATTTCCAAGTAAAATAGAGGTTGCCCACTTAAAAGCGAATTTTAGGTAAAGGAAATTAATATTTTTATTATAAGTATGTGCAAAGTATTTGATGAATGTTTTTACTAAAATTTTATTATCTGTTCAAATTTCATACAGCATTTGGTTTTTGTTGTTGTTGCTGTCTTGAAATCCTGACCATAAACACAAATTTTGACATTGAAAAGGACTATAAATCCTTCACTTTCTGTATTGTAGGCCTCTACACACAGAAAACTTCCAGAGCACTTCTCAATTGTCGGCTGATGCTATGCTGAAAGTAGGTGAGCTACTGTCTGCACACCGGCCTGAGAGCAGATGTGCTGCCAGCTGTGGGGAAGGAGCGGAATAGTGTAAGCCATCTGTGTTGATAAGCTCTGATAGTTTGACCTTTGTGCCCTTTAGAATATATTCTTATCCCAAACAGAACTCCAACCTAGTCATCTTTCCTGGAACAGTTCTTTGCTAGGAGAGCCACATTCTTCTAAATTCCAGAGGTTCACTTCCTCTTTGCTTTTATTTCTCAAAATTATGTTGTGTTCAGGTCTACGCTTGGACTCTATAGTTTGGGAGCTCTCAGGAATGTGGGTTGGTTATGAACCTTAGCCATCATATTCATTCGGTGTTAGAAAAATAAGAATCATGTCAGCTCAAAATAACTAGCTCTGATCCCACACAGGTAATATGTACATATAAATATATCACATACATGAGATAAATACTATGCATCTATCTTAAGAGAGAAAGGAAGTCAGTTAGACAGAATTATCAGGGAAAATGTTACTTTCCATTTTAAAATTTTCTGTGATACTAAATTATTTTATAGGTATGTATTCCTTAAACTTTTTACTAAAGTTCTTATTGAACTAAAAACATATATGCATAAAAGTATAGACATCATTAGTATGTAACTCAATAAAATATCAAATAAATACTGAATTATTAATGCTGTTTTAAATAGTTTGAAGACAGAGCATCTAAATTCTGAAAACTCTTCTATCTTTCTCAGAATATTCAAATCTTCTTAGAGACCTAGTTTCCTCCTCAATTCCTAGGATTTCTCTGACCTAAACCACTAACATATTTTTTTCTGTGCCATTTATATGTCATCTATCAAATATTAGTTTGAATAATGATTTGTCTTGGGTCCAGCTATACCTTGTGTCATCAATTTTACTTTAAGTTCCTGCTTGTAGTAACCACAAATTCATCTTTATACCCCTAATGTCTAAGATTATGCCCACAATTCAATAAATTTTAAATGATAATATTGATGACTGGCATTGATACATAATATATAGAATTGGGCTTCATAGGTAGCCTTTGAATCTCAATTCTACTTGAGTTAGAGAATTCTCCCCAAATTCCTTTTAGTCATTGTTTGTTTGTTTTGTTTTGCTTTGTTTTTTAATCTAACAAGACATTAATTAAGCAGAGCAATGAGTTTGAGCTGCCCATGAAAAGTCTTTACACTATTTCCAATGTCAATCTTCCATTTTCCTCCAACATCACAGGAAAGACTGTTTCTGACAAAGTAATAGGCAAAACTTCAACCCTTAATGCTTACTTAGATAGACTCAATCCAGGTAAGTAAAAGCTGCTGACAGTTGAACTCTTGGATAGTGATTTTTTTTTTCTTTTTGACAGTACTGGGGATGGAACCCAAGGTCTCATGCACACCAGGAAAGTACTCTACCTTTAAGCTACAACCCCAGCCTTTTTTTATTCCCTATTTTAAGATAAGAGTCTCATTATGTTGCCCAGGCTGGCCTAGAATTTGCTATATTCCTGCCTCAGCCTCCCAACTAACTGGGATTATAAGTGTGAGAAACAACATCTGACAGTTGCAAATTTTGTTGCTTGACTTTTAAAAAGGTGTTACCTTTCAGCCTTAACCAGAAAATCAATTCAATGAAATTCAAAATGATTTCCATAAGTTTTCACACTACAACATCTCAATTTCTTTGGAAGGTCAACATTTTCAGCAAAACTGCATTAAGAAATTTTGCCTTGAACTTTTTTTTTTCCTGTCTCTTTTGAGACAAGAGTTTCATTAAGTAGTTTAGGCTGTCCTTGAACTCACTTAGTAGCCAGGCTGGCCTCCAACTCACAGTGATCCTCCTGCCTCAGCCTCCTGAGTTCTGGGATTACAGGCATGCACCACCATGCTTGGCTTGTTTTGAACTTTTAAGCAGGATTTTTCATTGTTTATTTTCATGCAATTATATCCAAAACTTTATTCTATTCTTTCATTTTCTGATCCTTCATTTGAGAAGTAAATGACTATTAGGAATTTAGTTATTGCTGCACTCTTGGGTATTTTGTATTTTTACTTGAGAGCAGGGGTTTACCCCAACCCTGACTGTGTTAAATACCTTCACAGTTTAGAACTGAGAAAGAAGCCCAAGGAGGGGCCTTTTTCAGTGCAGCAATACAGAAGCTCTTTGGCTGTTGCTTACAAACCATTACATGGCCTCCTATGCAGAAGCAAATTTCTGTCACAGAGCTGCTTGCCTGAATATCCTTTCTAATAAGGTTTAGTCTATAAATTCGGGAGGCTTTTGTTTCTGATAATAAAGAGAATTTTCCAAAGAGTTCTATTGGTGGTTAAACTCCTCAACACCAGTTGAATACTAAATGAGTTTTCATTTTAAAAAAATCAACATGAGTTGTATTTGTTTAAATCCTTTCAACAATACTTTCTTCTATAATCACATGCTGCAGGAGTCAGAATGCTTGAATTTAAGTAGTACAGATAGCTCAACTGGGGGGGGGACCATTCCCACTTCATCCACCAGAATTAGGGCAGCACCCCAAGGCCAATCCTCCTTCCAATGTCTTAAGAGAAGCAAGAATGAAAAAAACTAAGACTAGGGAATCTCTAAAGCTCAGGGGCATGTGCCACGTGGCCTGAACTTCAGTAATCTTTTCCACCACTAGAACTTTGTTAAAGGCTCATACATAGGGATCGCATGTCATGCATGTGACTAAAACAGAGTGAACTTTGGGAGAGTCATGTATACTAAGGTGTCACTGAGATGACTCACCACCCTGTCAATCATTTATGTCAGTCTTTTCCAGAGACCCAACGACAGGCACCTGGGGTGGGGTGCACATTTTTTAAAATCCAAAAGCCTGGTTTATCTTTGTTCTTCCTATTCACCTGCCATCCTGGCACCACTTTCCAGTTCATGCTATCTTTTTTGTTGGCACAGACCTGTCCTGAACACACCTTCCCGTTAATTTCAATAAATGTAGCTGCTTTTTCTTTTACCATTGGGGGTACCTTGCAATTCTTTGCTTGCTGTATACAGAACCTGGAATCTATGTCTTAGATGTATCAGGTGCCATCATAAACACATCTCTGGCACTTACTAGCTCTGCTTCTGGTGGTGAGTTACTTAAACTCTTTCGTTTCTGCCTCTGTAAAATGGCAATATATTTAGAAGTGATTTCATTGAGGTGAGGAGTTAACCAAACTCAAGCACAACATTCCTCTCCGTGGAAGCTCAACAAATATCAGCTATTGTTATTTCACTGTATTTGGTTTATTTTCAAAATTGGTGAAGTTTAGCACTCAAAACAGTTCAAAGACATTTCATAGTTACAGAGAACTGAGACAGGAGATTAGGGTGTGACGAAGCTGGCAGGGGAAGGAGGTGCTAATTACAAAACCCTCGGACACGTGCACACCATAGTTTCCAGAGCCTTGCACATGGGCTCCTCGCAAGAACTCAAGCAGTTCTCAACAGGAAAGCCTAGACCTGGCATGTGCCTGAGGGATTGGAGACACAAAGAGGACAGTCCATACTGAGTTTTTGCCACTGTGTTCTTTCACTGTGGTCTGTTCTCTTCTATAGAATGTGCTTATTTTCCTACTTTTACTTGGCCCAAAGCTCTGCAAAGCCTGTTTCTTTTCCTAGCTTTAGTAAAAACTTTGCTATGATTTGCATTTGTCTTGACCAATTCTTTGCTCAGGACAGAAGGAACCTAGAAACCACCTTTGGAAGAAGACTCTAGCACTCCAAAACTGGGTTACAGAGCCACCATCAAATATTTCAAATTTTGGTTGCTCTCTCTAGAAATATTCACATTTTGGTTAAGGTCTTGCTATTTTTCCAAATAACTTATGGTTGTTTTCTACTACTGGTTTCTCATAAATATGCCCATTTCTTTTTGCTTTTCTTGTAACTGCATGACAGAACTTCCAGCAAAACAACCAAGAAGAGTGAAGGAGAACAAAGCCAAAATAAACTAAACATCCTTTGTCCCTTTCCAAGAAGTTTGACAACTTGGGACTAGTATTAATATTAGTTAAACTGAGTATATTCAGCTATGCAAGTGCCTGTCTTCACTCTGAGTTGAAGTTTTCATCTCAGTAGGATATATGTACATAGTGCACTGTGATATTAGGGTGAGTCGTTGTTACTCCCCCAAGATCAACCTTCACATTAACAGAGACTGGGGAGTTATTGCAAAAGCCTTTTTTCCAGCATAGGTTCTAGGCAAGATACAATTCCAGGAGATGGATAGAAATATTTGAGTCAGGGAGCAGAGTATAAGTCTTTGTAAGAGCACAGAAATTAAACTCGCCAACTAATACCACTTACAATAACTAATAACAACCCTGCAAAATTATCCCAAAGGTTTACACAAATGCAACAAGGATGATGTCACATGCCTCTGTTGTCAAGTCTCATTTTTAAGACAGCTATTCTAGAGGAAGAAACCAGCAGTAACATGTAGCTCTGATATATTCATGTGTCTCAGGCAAAGCCATGTTGTCCATTTTGACTATAGTGAAGTTAATCCATCTTCCAGTTCACACATGTCTATCCTATGGGAAATTTTATTAAAGATCAGTCAAAATTAAATGTGGTGAACTTTCCTTTTGAATACTTTCCTAATGGATACTTTGATCTTTCCTTGGTATATTGCAAATTTTTGAGAAAACAGTGGAGTGTTTGACTGTGGCCTTTGGAAATTCCTGAATTTATAAATAGTATCATTTATAATTATGTTGTGAACATGCATAACTCTACATGATGACTTTAGGTGACTTTAATTACATAAGTTATTTGTTAGTGAGTTTGAATAACCTAGTATTCATAATTCATCCCCTTTCTCCTCCTTACCTTTTTGGGGATTTGCTTTTCTGCAAAAGAAACTTTCAGTTGTAAATTAAAAGAAAGTCTCTTTTCTTGCCAGAGACCTGCAGATTTTCAACTCTGCTTGTGACTGAGTAAAAAAGTGGGATGCAGTATTAGAAAGCCCTCTGTTGCGAGAGAGCCAAATCTCATTTTCCAAACAGGCTTGTTCCTTTCGGGCTTCATCTGTTTATTTCTGCATCTCTTTCTCAGTTGGTTTTGAACATGGGCAAAGAAAAAGAGTGTTACTAGGAACTCCTTGAAGCCCCAACCTCCATCATTTGTTGAGCAAGCACTCTACAGTGAAAAGTTTTTGGTAGTTGTATGTATGTAGAGGGGACTCAGAGTTCTAGTCATCTCATCCCCTCTTTGCTCTCTGGTAACCTTGGGGTGTGTTCCTGTGGCTTTTCTGAGCTGGTTTGCAAGGTTGCGCCTCTCTGAATTTCCAAGATATCTTTGCAACTAGATTGTTTAGGCAGGGGGCTGCCAAGAATTGGGGTACAGTTTGCAGTCCTGGGGACAGCCATCCCTAGCTGTCTGTTGAGAAGGAGCATTTTCAAGAACAAAATTCCTGCCTTGTGTGCTCTCGACCTTGGGCTCCCCTGATCCTGGCCTATCCAGCTGGGAAGAAAGATGATGCATGATTACAGCTCAACTCTCTTTTAACTGTCCCTCATGTCAGGCCAATTTTTCCCAAACGTGAGAGTGCTGAGCTTGAATAGAGGACCGAATGTACGAGAAAAGCCACAGCTCAAGAAGATTCCTCCTCACCGGAGGCCAGCTGCCCGTGGATGTGGTATGTTTCTGATGGGAAGGAGAACAAAGCAAGGGAGAACAAGTGGTCACATGTACAATTCTTTCCTTTTATGCAAGTGAAAGGTCTAATTTACGAATCCTATAAACTCTACTGACTGTGGAAAGATTTGGCCATATGGAAAGGTTTCCTACTGTTGCCTTGGCTGGAGAGAATACTTGTAAGTTTGGGCTAATCGTCAGAAATTAGTCACAGGATGCTGTATGGGATGAAGTCAGCACTGCACCCCTATGTGGGGGCGGAGTCGACTCCAATCACAAGATAGAATGGTGAATAGTTTCCCCATCGTTTCGTTTGAGAGGAGAATAGTTTCTGAACCTTGCTAGTAACCAAGTCTTTGTTCAGTAACTAAGAAACATCACTTGGTAGAAGCCTCTAATAATTATTCTTACAACTCTCATCTTAGACAGGTTTTGCACTTCTTGCATTAATTAAGCAGAAAGACTGCTTCCATTCTGAGGTCATTTAAGACTTCACATATTGATGGATTCTACATTTGCAGGTTCTGGATGTGGCTTATATTTATGGGCTAAGACACGAGAATTGTATGTTTATATGTCCTTTTGATTGCTTAGTCTGAAAATCGACAAAGCACTCAACTGCTCCACTCAAAAATAAAGAAAAAAAATTCAGGGATTTTTCTGCAGTAATAACCTGCAGAGGCGATTGGTCTAGTAATTACTAGTGTTTAATAAATATGTCCAAAATTTAGTGGTTTAGAATAATCAATGTACTTTGAGAGTCAGATTTAGAAACAGTTTTGCAGTGCTTGTTGTCTGTCATGAGCTTGCAGTCAGAAGTTGGCTGGCGTTGAGAATCTGACTGAGCTGGAAGTCTGAGTCGGCTTGCACACAGGGCCAGTGGTTGACACTGGCTGTTAACTGGTGGCTCAGTGGGGCTGTCAAGCAGGGGACCATGCACATGGCTTCTCCATTAGAGCAGCCCCAGGGTCATCAGAGTTCTCACATGGTGGCCAGGGGCAGGCTCCCTTAGAATGAATATCTGAAGAGGACTACATGAAAGCAACATGACGTTTTCCAGCTTAGCCCAGAAGTTGTGTTACATGGCTTATGCTACATTCTGTTGGTTACAACTAAATCACCGAGATAGTCCCATATTCAAGGAGAAAGGGCATTGCTGATGTGTCTTGATGGGAAGAATGTCAAGGATTTTCAGTTGCTAGGTACATTCTCTAGCATGACTGAGTCTACAGAGAAGTAGACTATTTTCTCCTTTTCACTTATTTTATGTAGGTAAATAATGAATTTGCCACATCTTTCCTCTTTTACTAGTACTAAGGAAACTAGTTTTTCTTTTTTTACTTTTAAATTATCAAAAAGAAGAAAAATGTATCTTAGGTATTTATTTACAGAATTGACAAAAGTGTGTTATGTACGTGGTACTGTACTGGGGCTGGGACTGTGAATGGTGCCCATTGTCAGGAACTACAATGTAGCACAAGGAGAAGGAGAGCCATGTGTTTTAGTAATTTTGGCCATGAGTGTGCAACTTGCAATATTAATGACCTATACCCATGATAAGAATGATATTTAGGAAACTGAAAGGTGGCAGTTGTTTCTGAGGTTGGAGGAAGAAGAGGTGATTTAAAGATCTCGTTGACAGTCATTACAGTGTGTGAGAGCTACACTGCACAGATTCCTAGCTTAAAATCACTTATGTGGGGTGGAAAAAGAAAATAGAAAGAGACTCATTCTGAAAATTTTAACTTTCTGTCTTCTGTCTAAAGGTCTACCTGAGAGGAAATTGACAGAAACTACTTAACAAGAAAAGCAAGACTCAAAGTCCAATGAAACTATAAGCTATTTTGAATATATGAAAATCTGATTCTCCATGTCTGGTTCCTATCTACGCTAGTAGTAAACTGCAAAAAATTTAGTGTGACCGGTGAAATATTCAAAGTCAAGGCTGTCAGAGCAACTAAGTAGGAATGTTTCTTCACTTATTCATCTATGTAACAAGTAGTTATTGAACACCTTCCATGTTCTAGGAACATACTAAACATGAGGCGTGAATTGGTTGACATAGTACTGTGTGCTTGGAACATGGTTCTATTTTGTTCAAATGTGCTGATCTATAAAGAGAATTGATTAACATTCAAGTCACTCTGGAAAGGAAGTTAATTAGCTTAAATAACGTAAAAAAAAAAGGTCAAACTCATGGTAGTGAGATTTATACCATCAGGATCATGAGGGGAGTCCTAGGATGCTCTTGTTCATACTTGAAGAACCAAGAGTTTCCAGCACCCTGGGATTCAGTATGCAGTGTGTACCCAGATTAGAAATTTGACATTAAATCAGAAGGATCAATGGTACATCCTTACTAATATTTCTTCCAGGAGTCATAGAAACAAATCAATTGGCTATTGATGGAACATTGAAGACAATTATCTTCCTTAAGATAAAACTTAACTAGAATAGTCCACAATGAATAGAATTTCATTATATTTTCTAAAAGTTAAAAATCTCAATGCACGAATATATTTTCATTGTTATACTTCCCCTTGCTATTATAATCACACTATTATGATTTTTTTTGTAATAAGTATATGTAATCTGTTTTCAGATGTATTTTTTATAATTTCCTTGACTCAACTAGTTTTCAATATATTTCTTTAGATTCCTTTTCAAAATGTGTTTATGTCAGTATACAAAATCAACACACAAAAAGCAATTGTACTCCTCTACAAAGAAATTAGGAAAACAATATCATTCACAATAGCACCAAGAAAAATTAAATATTAAGGAACTAATATAATGAAGGAAATAAAAAAAACTCTATAAAGAAAACTGCAGTATTCTGAGAAAGGATAGAGAACGTTAGAAAATGGAAAGATAGCTCCTGTTCCTGGATAGGCAGAACCAATATGGTTAAAATGGCCATACTACCAAACCAATATATACAAAACAGATCCAGAGAAAATAATCCTAAAATTCACATGGACCCAGAAGTGACCCAGAATGCTAAAATCAATCTTAAACAACATGAGCAAAGCTGGAAGTATCACAATCCTATGTTTCAAGTTATATTACAAAGCTACAATGATAAAATCAGCATCATACTAGCACAAAAACAGACATGAAGATCAATGGAACAGAACACAGTATGCAGAAATAACCTCAGACACATTAAGTTATCTGATCTTTGACAAAAGGGCCAAAACATACACTGGAGGAAGCATATACTTTTTAATAAATGATTCTGGGGAAACTGGCTATTCACATACAGAAGATTGTAAGTAGACCCACATCTCTCACTATTTACTAAAATAAAGTCAAAGTGGATCAAAGACCTAAACATTAAAAAAGAAACCCTGAAAGGTAAAATAAGTAAAACTCTTGAAGACGTGGGTACAGGCAAGGACTTTCTGAACAGAACCCCAGTTGTGCAAGAAATAACATCAACAATCAACAACTGGTATCATATCAAGTTAAAAAACTCTGACAGAGCAAAGGAAACAACCAACAGAGTGAAGAGAAAACCTACAGAATAGGAAAGATATTTTGTCAGCTATTCTTCATCTAGAATATATAAAGAACATAAGAAAATTAGACTGCCCTCAAAATAAAAGACTCAATCACAAAACTAAAAGGAATAGGCACTTCTCAGAAGAGTACAAATGGCCGATAAATACATGAAAATATTTCACATCTCTGGCCATTATAAAAATACAAATTAAAATAACACTGAGATTTCCTCTTACTCTAGAAAGAATAACTATCATCAAGAAATCAAATAGTAACAAGTGCTGGTGAGGGTGCAGGCAGAAAAGAAGCCCTTTCTTCTACATTGTTGGTGGGAATGTAAATTAGTACAACCAGATGGAAATGAGTATGGAGATTCCTCAAAAGAAAAAAAATAGAAATCAATTCAACCCAAGTATCCGCCTTCTAGGTATCTTCCTGAATAAGTTAAAAACATTATGATCAGTGATACATGCATACTTATATTTATAGTAGCACAATTCATAATAGCACAATTCAAATCTTAGATGCAGCCTATATGTTCATCGACAGATGAATGGATAAAGTAAATCTAATATTTATACACAGTGGAGACTCTTACCCATCATAAAGAAGGATGGACTTGAGTCATTTGTAGGAAAATGGATGCATCTTGAGATCATAATGTTAAGTAAAATAAATCAGACAAACAAGCTTAAATATCTTATGGATTCTCTTACATAAGAAACCCAAAGTATAAATAAATTAAAAAGAAAAATAAAAAGTAGATAATAGAAAACAAAGAGACAGTTGTTTTTCAAATCATAAGGGGACCAAAAGATGGAAGGAGGGGAAGAAAATGTAAAAAGAATTAAGATTGTTATATATATATATACACCACCTCCCCATGACAAATGTAATCAGTATATATTGTGAAAATATACTAATAAATTTTTTAACTTAAAAAATGTTTACTTGTGAGGAAAAGAGATCTTGAAACAACTTCTGGAAAGGTAAGGTAATAAGTGGAAAACCGGAGTGTACTCTTATAAAAGAGAAAATGTTAAAGCGAGCTGTGAAGAATCCTGTCTTCTGCTGTTGGTCAACTTCATTTCTCTAACTGCAGTTTTTACATATTTTATAACAGTAAAAGCCACATCTCAAAATGTCTGAGTCCATGGTGTTTTGATTTAATTGTAATTTGTTGGATCTTAGGGTCCTTATCAGCTGCCTGCAGAGTGTGGAATTAATTGTAGAACAACTGGGGCACTGGCACATGCTAGCTATTCTAGCAGCCTTGCCAAGGTGCAAGTTTAGACGAAAAGTGGCAGGCCTGCATCGGAAAGGGAAGAAAGTGGAGGTTTGCTAGTACACACTCTTTCTGCTCGTAACCTGCAATCTAAGTTGACATAAAAGCCATAATTTAGAAATTTTTAAGTTTAGAAATTTCAATTTTGTAGAAAATTGGTTCCACCTCCAAAAAGTCAGGAAGAAAGAAGTATAGCAGGAGGTAAGACTCATAAAATTGGGATAAAAACAAATCTGATTCCTCACACTTCCCATAATATCTCTCATCAGATATTCTTCATGAGACGAGAGATACAATCTAGCTTAGATGCACCTGGGAAGGTGCGGCTTGAGGTGGCATCTCCCCTCCTCTGCTCCACTTCTTCCTCCACTCTTTTCCTCAGTTGTCTTAAAGTCAGGCCATTAAACTTTAGGCTTGAAGGTGGAAAGATCATGGGCACAGGAGAGGGAGACCGAGATTGTGGGAGTCACAGATCTCAGTCAGACAAGATGACTGGCCATTATTGGTCCCTGATATCAATCAGCCAGAAGTGATCTCCAAGCTGACTGACAAAAATGTGGACCATTCAAGCCCTAAGTTGGTCCTAAGAAAATATCCTTCTGTGTATATTGTTTCCCCAGCACCATTTGTTAAAGAGCTTGTCTTTTTTTCAACATGTGGTTTTGGTCCTATTGTCAAAATTAGATGACGGTGGCTCTGTAAGTTTATTTTTGTGTTCTCTATTTTCTTTCATTGGTCTACAGGTCTGTTTCTTTGTTTGTTGTTTGTTTTCATCTTTGTTTTCTCCCAGCATCATGGTACTCTTGTTACTATGACTGTGTAGAATATTTTGAAATCAGGTATCATGATACTTTTCACACTGCCCTTTTGGCTCAAGAATGCTTGAATATATGGATCATTTGTGCTTCTATATGAATTTTAAGATTTTTTTTCTAGTTTTGGGAAGAATTTCTAGGGTACTTTGATGGGAATTACATTGACTCTATAAAGTTTTTGGTAATAATGCCCTTTTAACAATATTGCATCTACCAATCCATAAACAAGGGAGATATTTTCATATTCTAGTGTCTTCAGTTTCTTTCTTCAGTATTCAGTATTCAAGAAAGGTATTTTATCTCCTTGGTCAGACTTATTCCTAGGTGTTATTTTGTTTGTTTTATTGTCTGTTTTTTTAGACTATTTGAATGGGATTGTTTTTCTGGTTTCTTTGTCAACAGATTCACTCTTGGTGTATAGAAAAACTATTGCTTATTTAATATGGATTTTGTATCCTGGTGCTTTGCTGAATTTGCTGGGTCTTAAAGTCTTCTGATTGGGCTGGGGATGTAGTTCAATGGTAAAGTGCTTGCTTAGCATGCACAAGGGCCTTGGATCAATCCCCAGTACTAGACACACACACACACACACACACACACACACACACACACACACCCCAAAAGAAAACAAAACCACCTAAAAGTTTTCTGGTTGAGTCTCTAGGGTCTTCTAAGTATAGACTCATATTATCTACAAATAATATTAATTTGGTTTCTTCTTTTTCTAGTTATATCCCTTTTATTTCTTTCTCTTGCCTAATTGCTGTAGCTTTCAATGACTAATCGAATAGGAGTAATGAGAGTAGACATCATTGTTTTATTCTTGATTTTAGGGGAAATGTTCTCAGTTTTTCCTATTAAATATGCTGTTGGCTTTTAGTTTGTGGTGTATAATCTTTATTATGCTGAGCTAAGATCAGCATTCTTCAAGGTTTTGATGATGAAGAGATGTTGAATTTTATCAAAGGCCTTTTTCTGCATCAGTTCGTGATCACGTGATTTTTATCCATGATGCTAATTGTGTGGTGTATTATGTTTATCGATTTGCATACATTGAATTATTATTACATCACCAGAATAAAACAAACTTGATCTGGCATATGACCTTTTTAATGTCTTGTTGAATTTGTTTTTCAAGTATTTTATTGAGGATTTTTGTGTTTATGTTTAACAAGAAAAGTTGGTCCTCTTCTCCTCTTCGTACTCTTCATCCTTGACCCCTTTTCCCCTCCTGCTCTCCCTGTTTCTCTTCCTCCCATTCTTCCTCCTCCTGCTTCTCCTCCTCCGTCTGTTGTGTCCTTATCAGGTTTTGGAAGCAGGGTGATACTGGCTTCATAGAATGATTGTGAATCATTCCTTTCAGTTTCATGGAATAGTTTGAGGAGAATTGGTGTTAGATCTTTAAAGGGCTGGTAAAATTTAGATGTGATTATGTATGATTCTAGGCTTTATTCACTGAGTGACTTTTTGCTTGACACAGGGTCTCACTGTGCAGTTCAGGCTGATCTTGAACTCACTATGTAGTCCAGGCTTACCTGGCAATCCTTCTGCCTCAGCCTTCCAAGTGCTGGCGTTAAGTTCTCATGTCCTCTTGTTTCAGTTTTGGTAAGTCAAATGTGTCTAGAAATGTATTCATTTTTTCTGGGTTTTCCAATTTATTGGAATATAAATTTTCAAAATAATCCCTAATGAGCCAGGCGTGGTGGTGCACACCTGTAACTTAGTACTTGGGAGGCTGAGGCAGAAAGAGTGCTTTGAGTTAGAGGCCAACCTGGGCTACAAAGTGAGTTTGAGGCCAGTCAAAAAGACAAAAAATTCTTAATGATTCTCTGGATTTCAGTGGTATCTCTCTTTTTTTTTTTGGCGGAACCAGGGGTTGAACTTGCGGCCTCACGCTTGCCAGGCAGGTGCTTATGCCACTGAGCTAAATCCCCAGCCCTTTCAGTGGTATCTCTTGTAATATTCCCTTTTAACTTCTAATTTTATTAATTTGGGTCTTCTCTTTGTTTCCTTTGGTTAGTTTGGCTAAGCATTTATAGCTCTTACTTATCTTTCCAAATAACCAACTGTTTCATTGATTCCCTATATTGTTCTTTTAATCTCTATTTCATTAATCTCAGCTCTTATTTATTTCCTTCTACCAATTTGGGGTTTGGCTTGTTCTTTATTTCTAAGACACTGAAAGTGTCATTTGATTATTTACTTGAGATATTTCTGGTTTTCTGATGTAGGTTTTCTTTCTTAGAACTGCCTTCCCTGTATTCTCAAATTCTAATATTCTATTTTCATTTTTATTTGAATCTAAGGATTTTTAAATTTCTCCCTTGATTTCTTAAATGATTCATTGGTCATTAAAAAGTTTATTGCTTAATCTCCATATGCTTGTATAATTTCTGTGGTTTTTCTTGCTATTGATTCCTAGTTTCATTCTATTTTGATATGATAAGATGCATGAGATAATTTCATTTTTTTGTGTTTGTTAAGAATTGCTTTATTGCCTACAATATAGTCTATCTGTAGAAAGTTCCATGAACTGTGGAGAAGAATGTATATTCTGCAGTTATTGGGAGGGAGTAACTGTAGATGTCTGTTCAGTCCATTTGATGCATATTTTAATTTAACTCTGGTGTTTGTTGATTTTTGTCTGAAAGGCCTGTGAAAGTGGAATATTGAAGTCACCCACTGAAATTGTATTTAGTTCTGTCTCTTTACATTGAGTGGTGTTTGTTTTGTGAAATTAACTGCACTGACACTCGGTACATATATATTTACAATTGGTACCTCTGCTTGGTAGATCATTCTCTTTATCATATTTAATAATCTTTTTTGTCTCTTGACTGCTTTTGACTTTGCTTTGTTAGATATAAGTATGACCACTTTGCTTGTTCTCAGGTTTCATTTGCATGAAATATCAATTTCCATCCTTTCATATGCAGTCTATGTGTATTTACCAGTATGATATATTTCCTGCAGTCAGGTAGATTTGGCTCTTGATTTTAAATGAAGCCCACCAGTCTGTGTCTTTAATTAGAAAATTCAGATAATTTACATTTGAGGTTCTTATTGCAAGGTACATAACATATTGCAAGGTTCCTGTCACTTTGTTGTTCATCCAATGTTTCATTCTTTCCTAGTTCTCATTTGCTTGTCAATTCTTCCTCTTTATCACACATATGTCAATTCAGGCTTAGCGGTCAAAAATTCCTTTCAGCTTGTCTTGGAAGGTCTTTTCCTCCTTTGATTTTGAAGGATAGCTTTTCTTTTCTGTCTTTTTTTTTTTTAGGATAGCTTTCTGAATATAATAATCTAGGTTGGCAGTTATTTTCTTTGAGAACCTAAAATACATCACTTCATGCCCTCCTGCCCTTTAGAGTTTCTATTGAGAAATCTGCTATTATTCTAATGGTTTTGGCTTTATAGGTGAGTTAGTATTTCTGTCTTACAGTTTTCAGTATTTCTTTGTTCTGTAATCTTGGCATTTTAACTATAATATGAGGTGGGTGAGTTATTTTCTGGTCATGTCTGTTTAAAGTTCTAAATGTCTTCTGTACTTGGATGTCAATATCCTTTTTGAGAACTGGGAATTTGTTTGCATTATTTCACTGAATAGATTTTCTATACCTTTAGTGTGTTCTTGGCACTCTTGTCTATTTCAAAATTTTCATGTTTGGTCTTTTGTTTGTGGCCTAGAGGTCTTGCATATTTGGTTCATCGATTTCCTAATTTTTCCTTCTTACTGTCTGAATGTGGTAATTCGTCAACCTTGTCTTCAAGCCCTAAAAGTGTCTTCTTCTTGATCTGGTCTGTTGGTGGGTTTTTATATTGAATTTTTAAATTTAACTTATTGACCATTTCATTTCCAAGACTTCTGTTTGGTTCTTTTTCAAAATATGTCTCTTCAGGGAATTGCCCATTCATATCCTGCATGTATTTTTAATTCTCTCAAGTGTTTTTTGTATTCTCTTGAATTCATTGATCTTTTAAGAAATTAATCTTTTGAATTCTTTGTTGGGCATTTCATTCACTTCAATATTTTTAGAATCAGTTGATAGAGAATTAGGAACTTTTAGTTCATAATATTAAGTAATGTTATCTTGTTTTTTAATATTTCTTGTATTTCTATGTTGATATTTGTATAGCCATTAAGTTACTATCCCATTTTTATGGGAGGAATAGCCTTTCTTGATGTGTTCTGGGATATCAGATTGTTGAGAAGTACTGGATATACAGTGTTACCAAATGGATTTCATTGTATCATTTCCTTGTTACTTATTGGGCTGTGATTTGTATATTCTGATACAGTGCATACTGTGTTGGAGCCCAAGTGTTTCACTTTCTCTGTAGGTCTTTTAAGCTGATTAAGCAATTGTGTTGTAGACAATGAAATATAGGGGTAAGACCTCTGATTACTCCTTAGTTTCTCCAAAAAGGTGTTTCAAAGAAGGTGGGAGTGACCTTTAGTGAGGTCTCTTATGCATTCACTGTTGTCTTAGTCATTTTCCTATTACTAGGACGAAATATCTGGTACCCTAAAATTTAAAAAAGGAGAGGTTTATCATGGCTTATAGTTTTTTGAGGATTTAATCCATAGTTGGCTGTTTCCAAGGCAGAAAGGACAAAGTGGAAATAGAGAAAAGCTGCTCATCCCATGGCAGCCAAGAAACAGGAAAGAAGGGAGGAGCTTGGGACAGGAATACACCCATCCAGGTCACTTGTCCAGTGACCTGCCTCTAACAAAGATCCCCTTCCTAGCAGCACATCCAGCTAGAAACTCATCAGGGGACTAATGCACTGATTAATATAGTGTCCCCATGATCCAATAACCTTCCAAATGAGACTTTTGGAACACATTTTTAGATCTAAACCATAACAGCTTTCCATTGTCTTTGTGTTGTTTTTCTGTGCTTTTGCTGTAGGGATGGACATCCAGGATCAGGTCTTCAGCCTCTCATTACCAGCTGAGTCTTTTTAGGGGCTGGTCATTGGCTAGGAGATTCATCGCCCCTATTCTTTAAATGTTTGCCAAAGTTTTAGTGGGGCTGGGCTGTGTGCAGTGTAAGTGCTCTGTCTCTTAGCTGGTCTGGGAGTGTACTCAGCACCAGAGTGACTGTCCGACATACCCAGTATCCTACTGAATCCCCATCATTACATAGAAATAGGAAATAAATAACTGTAACAAAAAGAAGCAGTAAATCAGATACCGTGAAAAGGTAAACACTACCTAACAACTACAATATCCACAACACTAACAACTGCAGAAATAGTAAAGGCAGAAATAATATAAGCTAACAAATTTTAAAAGATGATAAAAATATAATTGAGAAAGAAAATGGGAAGAAAGAAAAGTTAGAATATACACAACAGTGAAAAGGAGAAAGTAGAAGAAAGGTAGAAAGCAAGGGCAAAAAAGAAAAGAAAGGAAAGGAAGAAGAAGAAAAAGAAAACATGCCAGGAATAGCAGTACATGCCTACCACCTCTGCCACTCAGGAGGGTAAGGCAGTATCAAAGTCAGCTTTGGCAACCCCGAGAGATCTCAACTCAAAACAAAATAAAAAGCAGTGTGAATGTAGCTTAAGGGCAGAGTACTCCTAGGTTCAATCCCCAGCACCACATGTATACACACAAAACAAAAAATAAAACAAAATTAAAAAGGAGAAAATATAGTTTGACAACTAGAAGAAGAAAAGAAAGGGTAGCAAGAAGAAATAAGAAGAAAAAAATAGTTTAACAGGAAGTACATATGTGAACTAATAAGCAAGTACAAAAAAACCTTAAAGAAAAATGGAAGCATTATCTCCTCTGAGGTTAAGCACATGGGCAAAAGTGGGTATTTACCACCTATGCCAATCCACCCTTCTTTCCATGCTCCTGAGCTACGCGTCCCTCCCTTAGGAAACACGAGGTTGGAGGTTATTTACTCCTTCCTCCTTTTTGCGCTGCCACCGGGAATGGTTTGGGGCCGGCACCGATTGCAGCGACTTTCAGCTTCCCTGCTCAGCAGCATAAGGCAGCGTGGAAGTGGAAGTTTTGCTTGGTGGATCCTCCAAGACCGAGCTGCTGCTGAACTCTGCTATGCATTTGGTTTTCTGGAGTCCTCTGAGAAAGCCCACTTAGAAGACAAAGTGACTAACTTCCCAGGGTGCAGAGGGCATGACAAGTCCAGTGCTATCCACCGCCTGACTCTGGCTTTCCGAGGCCTTGTCCCCATTTGCCATCACATACTTCTGCTCAGTCTCCAGATCATCTTCAGCTGGCTGCCTCGGCTGCCACACTGAAAAGGAAGGCAACCTCCATTCCCTTCCATTTCCTGATAAAATCCAAATGCAATCTTATTTTCACGGGCCTGCTTCAATAGTATTCTGCTGGAACCACACTGGGCCGCAAGACAAATGTAAAGCAGATCAGAGTTACAATATTTACTGTGATTTTCAGGAGAAAGGAAAATGCAGGGGGCTGTGTTTCTCAAAGCAGCGAGCTTGGGTGTGACCTTCACAAGAGAGTTGCCCACCACAGCACTCTTACAAGTTGAGAAATGTTGAACACTTCACAAGCGCCAGCATGCCACGTGGCACCCATGTCAGCTCAGTTCGGACTGCTGCTTCTTTGGCTCTGTCCTCCTGCCAATTTTCTGTCTAAAATGTCTGCTGTTCTTTCTTTTCCTCAGTGTCTTCCCTCCCTCCTCTTTGTACTGCTTGGTACAAGTGGGTTCCAAGTTGGGCTCCTTCTAATTCTGTTCTGATAATCTGGACCTCTTGGATCTTTCCAAAGCTCTAACCGTTCAGTTTTGAACTTCAGTATACCCTTCCCACACTGCACTGAAGAGCTGTTCAGCTTTTTCCATTCCAAGTTGCAGAGAAGCTGGAAAACACTGCCTCCTTTTAATTCACCATCTTTGCTTCCCTATCTTCTTTCTTCTTGATGAGACTGTAGGTTTTCACTCATGGAGGACTAGCAGTATTTTGTGAAATTATGAGCATTTTAAAAACAAGGTATGGAGCACGGGTGTTGGGAAGCCAAAGAAGCAGACAATGAAAACTGATGGTTGAAGAGTTGTCAGCCCAATAATTTTTCTTTTTTCTTCAAAAGTAAAACCATTGTTTTGTTCATAGGTGAACCAGGTAAGGGGTCTGTTCCTCATCTGCGGAGTTAATACATGGATGCGTAGAACTTATGTTAGTCATATCTCACCGTCAGTGGTTGTTTTGTCCAGTAGACCTGGGTGAAATTCTGGCTGATGAGAAGTGGTAGGTTTCTAAGTAAGGATTACACACACACACACACACACACACACACACACACAAAGTGTGGCAGGGGGCAAGGTTCTTACCCTGCTGGATATTTCTGGATATGACTGCTGGAATGGCTTCAGTCTACTTGGATCTATGGGATGTCTTCCGAGCAGTGTCATACAGAAAGAACCATGCCCCTTGGCAGTGTTAATACAGCTCCCTACTTGTTGTGGTGGAAATATTATTTCAGCTAGTCGAATTGGGATGTGTTATTTGCATTCTAAATCTTATGAAAGATAAAGAAAAAAAAACTATAGGCATTGATGGAATTTATACTCAAAATCTATATCACACGACTGGTGAAGAAAGGTCTGACAAAACAGTCCTGTGGATAAATTACTATTTGTTTTTCTTGGTGAAAATTAGAACAGTGATGTCTTCTAGAAATTGACACAAATTGCATAAGGAGTTATTTGTAGAGTCAATGAATTGCTGTTTGCTGAAATAAACAATGCACAGTCTGATTAGGTTTTTTGAAAGGGTTACTTTTAAGAAAAACTATGTCATTTTTTTTTTCAGAAACTATTCTGAACAAGGATGGGAGGCAAGTCATTTGTTGTTTTTGCTTCTGCAGAAAGGGGAAGCAGCTTGTATCCTTACGTGAGCAGAGCAACAAATAATCTCAATAGAACTTCCAATTTCTTAAACCCTATTTTTGTCTGCTACAAAATTTCAGGCAGCTTGTCTGAATTTGATCTTTTGCCATTGTGATTAATATATAGCAGAAGAAAGAACAGCTACATTTACCAGATCCCCAGTACTGATTTCCAGACTACTTTAGGTAAGTAAAATAAATAAATAAATAAATAAATAAACAAATAACATTTAAAGTACAAAGTTGGGGATACAACAAAGCAATGAGAATGAGCTATAGACACTTGCATCGGCAGAAATGTACTTTACCAATAAGAGATACTTTCTTTCTTTTTTTTTTTTCTTTTCTTTTGTTTGTATCTGGGATCGAATTCACACTCTTGTACTTGCCAGGCAGGTGCTTACACCGCTAAACTAAATCCCTGGCTCTTATTTTACCAATAAGAAAGAACCAGACACGAAAGAGAACAAACATGCTCTCTGCTTCCTTAAAGTTCAGAAACAGTCCAAACTGATCTGTGATAATAGAAGTGAGGAGACAGGTCACATTGAGGTGCAGGAATACTGACTGAGAGATGGTTGGAAATGCTCTGGTTCTTTATCTTGATTATATAGCCATGGCATTTTGTGAAAAGTCATGATTCTCTGTGTGTGTGTGTGTGTGTGTGTGTGTGTGTAGGTAGAGTTATAATAAAATGTCTGCTTAAAAAATTACAAAAGCGGGGCCGGAGATTTAGCTCAGTGGCACAAGTGTCTGCCTGGCAAGCGTGAGGTCATGAGTTAGATCCCTGGTACAAAAAAAAAAATTACAAAAGTGATCTTTAAAAGATACCTACTAAAATTTGTATGCTTAACAAACATGAGGTAATAAAGAATGAAAAGTTAGAGCTCTTGCTTTATTTCTCCTTGGTATTCATTTTAATCATCCTGAAGCTGTTCAAACAAAGCCTGTTTTGGCTGGGGCTGTGGCTACAAGCCACAAAACTGAGCTCTGATTAGTTGTATCTCAAATGGGGATTGATTGAGTCACAAAATATAAGGAGATGTTGAAAACTAAGTCTGGGCTAGGGAAGGGATGCAAATGGGCCTCAGGAGCAAATAAGCCAGGTTCTCAAAGAGCATGAGGCTCCTCTCTCTGCTGCTCTGTGTATATGTGGTCAACTCCTTCCCTTTTCTAGCACTCCAGGCTACCAGAATCATGTCTCCAAACTTCATGCTTGTTTGTCAGCTCCAGTCACCAGAAGGAAACTGCTCCATGTCAAGACCAAACAAAGCCCACCTTGGACAGAGTGCCAATTCTTGGCAATTAACTATAGATAGGCTGTGCTCTTTTGTATTCCAGCAGTGCTCACAGTGCGACCCAGCGGTAGCTGAGATCCTTAAAAGGGAAGAAGTGTTCTATTTCATACTTTGTTTAAGATGTTATTACATTTTCCCTCTTGTTCTCACCATGGAGTTTGTCAGAGAATATATGATGTGTGTTAAGATTATCACTCTGGTAAGCTAATAGAACGTAGACTTGAGTGTTCTGTTTTAAAGTTTTCTGTTTTAACTTCTAATATGATAAATATCGATAGAAATAACCACATAAACAAAAGCTTCCTGGAGTTTTCAGCACTGTAAGAGCTATGAAGGACTCCTTCCAGCAAGCAGTTTGAGAAGCACGAGTTCTAATATAACCCTCACGAAGTGCCAAACATGGAAGGGAGCTTGGGCATCAACCAGTTCAGCACTATTACTTTATGGATGAGACCCAAATTTCATGTGGTTTGCCAAGAGGTCACACTAGGGACAATGACAGAACCAACCCTAGGCTTTCCTGCTAGCTTCCGTACTTTTCAATCCCCACGCATGGGAGTTAGACAAGGGCAGTGTGTTCCTAGATTACCAGAGCATGCCGGGAGCCCCCTTTCTGCCTTCTGTAGCACATTCCTGCAGAGAAAGAAGGCTGACCCCCTAGTGGGTTTGGAATCTTGCCCTAAATGTTCCCTGTGCCCACACAAAGCTCTCTCTTTTAGAAACACTTCTTTTCTCAGAACATTTCAAATGGAACAAATGTACATCAATCAGCATGGAGTGGCAATCAACAATCAGGTCCCTATTCATTCAAGCAGGTGACCCAGAGGCACCAGGGGCCCTGTGAAAGCAGCCTGGTGACAGGGACACCATGCAGTTTCAGGGAGGCGTGGCTTCACCATCCCTACTGTTAACAGCCTTTCAGAGTTCTTTCACCTGAGGGTGCTGAACCCCGGAGGGATTGCTGGAATGATGTTGCTCATTCTTTCCAAAGTGAAGAACAGCAGAGTTAAAGGAGGAATGAAAGAGCTTTAGTCCCCCAAGGCGGGAGGTGCTTATCACAGCTAGGGTTAACAAGGACCTTGGGCTCTGCTCTGAGATGTAAACACCTCATTCGTGTATTGCTCCACCTCTGAAGTTGCATTGAATTCTCTTTCCTCATCCTTAAGGTAAATCTGCTTCCTTCCAGAAGCCCCCGAAGGCAACAGAACTATTGCAGGCTGATGGCACCCCCTCGAGGCCAGGGTTGGGAACTGCTGCCTCAACTTTGCAGCCACCACTACCTCTGGCATCTTCCCCTGGTTCCTGCCCCTCCTGTCTCTCTCTCCCACTTCCTCCCTCTTTCTTTCACTTTCCTATTTGTGAACAGATAGCTAAGACACACCCAGAGGTATGCGTACATGGTGAATGTTTAAAGTAAAAAAAAAATTTATTACAGTAAAAGATATATTGCCGTTAATCCCCTTGGGATCCCCCGTCACTTTGAACACACGGATCCCATCGTTTTTGCCACTTTGTGGAGTAGTCGTGGAAGTCCTCTTTTTCAGTCATTACTGATCATGATTTAAGAAATAATGGTGAATGCTGCTGCCCAGTGCCATCCAATGGAGAGACAGGCTCTTAAGAACATCAAGGTATGCCTTCATCCATTCTATTTACACGATCGGACACTGTGGGACTTCTGGTTCTTCTCCAAAGTCAACATTACCATGAAAGGGAAATGTTTTTGATCAGTTCAGGACATCAAGGGAGTTACCAGAGCACAACTAAAGACATTCACGAAAATGGACTTCCAGGATTTCTTCAGAGAGGGGCAACAACAGTTAAGTGTAAAGAGGGGGAGTACTTTGAGGGGGAGTAATGGCAATGTGGTTTTTACTGTAAAATTTAAAAAAATGTAAGCCTTATTCATACTTCTCTTTAACCCCTTAAATCACCTCAACTCTAAATCAGTAATTTTTCTCTCCTCTTTCCATCTATGTTGCCCAAATTTTACTTTAACCACATTTTAAAAGACACATGGGTGTTAGCAAAATAACTACCAAGAAGAGTGCCACCAGCTCTAAAGTGAAATGGAGTGCAGTTAACAGACATAAACTAGATTCCTAAAAAAGGAACCATCCTTCTCGTTTACATAGAACAGGAGAGGTTCTGTACTTTAAAGTGCTAAAATTGAGACATTCCCAATAAAAGCTGGACAGTTAGAAATCTTAGTCCCAGGATTTGGGATGTGGAGCCCTTCTTTGAAATTTCTCCTCAGTTCAGTCAGTAGTGAAAGAATAGTGAGCAAAGAGAGAAAGGAGATAGCCAGTACTCTTAAAAGTTACAGGCATTTAGAGGAATTCATATTCACATAAACATTAGGGAAGGTGCAGAGGATACACTGATTTAGACTGGATACTGGTCTGTTTTGTTTCTTTTTGAATCATTCATAGTAACAAAATTCCTTAAATAATATAAAAGCAACCCAGATTTTTGGTCAAAGAAACATTAATAATTTTCATTTGTGTATGTTTTCTGTACTCTACTCAATAGCATATGCAGTTCATGAAAGTTAAAAGGTTAGCTGGGCCTGGTGGCGCACACTTGTAATCCCAGCACTCGGGAGGCTGAGACAGGAGGATTGTTGTGAGTTCAAGACCAGCCTGGGCTAGAAAGTGAGCTCAAGGCCAGCCTGAATGGCATAGTGAGACCTTGTCTCAAAAAGACAAGGGGATTTAGCTTAGCTGCTTAAGTGCCTGCCTGGCAAGCACAAAGTTATGAGTTCAATCCCCGGTGCCCCCCAAAAAACCAAAACAACAACAACAACAAAAACAGTTAAAAGGTTAATTTTCTTGGGCGCTTTACATGTACTCTTCAGAACAGCAGTGTCCTTTTATTATACCCAACTGATTGATCAGAAAACTGAGCTACGGAGAGGCAGATAACTTGCCCAACGTAAATAGTAGAGAAACAGATGTGCCCAGGTCTCTGACCCCAAAGCCTGTGCCCTAAATCGCATATATTTTGTGTGTGATTTCTTACCTTAAAACATTGCTTAAAATTTTGTATCTTCCCCAACTCCTATCTCAATGATCTTTCTACAGATTGCAGTTGACCCCTCTCTAGTTTCTTTCTTGTGGCTTACAGTTTTATTCTCTGCGACACGTAAATGTCTCCTAGAAATTTCCCAGCTGGCCTGGAGGGCTCAGATTGGAGCTTTGGTCGTATCTTCCCGAGGGTTTTTATGGGGATTGCTGGAGAGCCACAAGCTCTGGGTGGCAGTCATGGGGCAGTAAAATGATTTCCTGAGAAAGGAACCCAAGGAACATAAAGGGCAATGTGAACTACAGTGCTCAGAGGAAATCACATGTTTTAGCCTTTCTGAATTCACTCTTCATTGCTTTATGTTTATTATTTCCTGATCTTTGAAACTGACAATGTACAACAGAATGAAGCTAAAACTGAAAATATCTCTTTCTCACGGCTTCAAGTCACATCTCATTTCTCTGTAAACATTCACGAAATTCATAACAATCTTTTCTACTTATAAGGCTTACTCTTATGAACTTTTAAAAATAAAATATTTAACTTTAACTCATATTATATGAACTCACCTTAAGCTACCACCACAGTTTAAGGCAAAGAGAATAGATTTCTCTTTTGCTAATAAAGTTCACAGATATAAAGGAATCAGGGATTGCGGTCGAATTTTTTTAGATTATTTGCATTTTATTCCATTAGCTTCTATCACTTAAATTAGCAAATACATTTTTCTGTGGCTCCTAATTGTAATAATGTGCATCTACATTCTTTCACTGAGAGTTCCCTGAGCATCACTCTGGTTGGCCACTGCCAGACCATGTACTACTACCTCCATTAGCTGTTGATGTGGTAAAGGAAATGAAAACACTAAAGTAATAGATCATGCATGATAATGAGCAAGACGTGAGGATCCTGAAGCCTATAACTGTTCAGGCCAGGTTATGTTACTGACGTATGTCCTCCTTTTCCTTCCCTCTGTGCACAAAAGGTGGAGACCTTCAAGTTCTTTGGCCTGACTGGTTTCTCTGCACCGTGCCTTCCAAACTTTAGGACCATCTTCATGCAGAAAATGGAAGACAACGCCTACCTCCTGAAGGTCATGTGTATCCTTCGTGCTGCTGTATGCTGGTTCTCCAGTAAAACAAAAGGAAAGTTAAAACGTTTCAGCTTTTGTATCTTAAATGCATTACCTTTAAACTTACATAAAATTTTTTCTTTTAAAATAAGTCATTCTTTGTTACTTGAAGCTTTATCATGTAATAATTTTGAATTTATCGGGCTTAATCACAATTATAGGTGGGGTCTCCTGGGTTTTCAGCCTATTTTTCATAGGAACCAATGATGTGGGGAGAAGTTAACCTTAATTCATGTGAAGACAAGGAATTGCACATTCCTCAGCACTCAGTCAGTTTACTATTAAGGACATACAGGATGGGGAGGAGGATGTGGAAGACAGATGTTGTTAAATTTTTTTAAAAAATAGATTTGTCGCTCATTAAAAAAACACACACTGGACACCTACTATGTGCCAGGCACTGTTCTAATCACAGTGGGTACAACAGTGAGAAAAGATAAAGTTCTTGCTTGTATTCACTTTACATCCCAGTGAGATGAGACAAACAATAAACGAAGATGCAAATATGATACTTACACTGTTGGAGTTTAAAACTCAAAATGTAACATACTTTTGTCACAAATTTTCAAGCAATACAAAGGAGTATAAAACAAGAAATGAAGGTCACTTTCTCAAGCTCTACTTCCTTTTTCAAAGGTAACCATTATTATAATTTAATGTGTATCTTCCCAGGTTTTTACCATATGTAAACATGTGATTATTACAGGGTAGGAATTATAATATACATATTACATAGCAACTTGCTTTTGTGCTCCTTTGTGAGGTATTAGGTACAATGATACTCATCAGGATACAGATCAATTTGCATTCTTTACAACCACTTGCGAAAGGAAGGTAACCTTACACCAGAACCTAGTTCAATGAAGGAAGAAACATTGCCCAGGACTCAGTCTTTCATTAATAGACTGAATTGGACTGTATCAGTCACTTCCTGTTGATGGGTCAAAACATTCTATACCTGAAATTTAAAAGAGGTGAGGTTTATTTTAGCTCATAAATTCTTTCGAGGGTTTGGCCCATGGCTTCCTGGCTCCAAAGTGGAAATGTGGTGGAAGGGCATGGCAAAGCAAAGATGCTTAGTTGAAAGTAGCCAGAAAGAAGTAGGATATGATATCTGTGAGAAAGAGCAAAGGACACCTCTGGGGAGGGAGAGTGGTGGGCACAGAGCAGGCGTCACTGAGCAGGTGGCAGGCCAGGCCCTGGGAGAGAAGGGTCTGGGCCGGCGGGGCAAGGCGAGGTGCTTGGCAAAACTCCTGGCTGTGTGGAGCCTGCTAACCAGGCGTTGCATAGGGCTGGTGGCGGCGGCTTTTCATGCTCTTCTCTAACCTTCTCCATCCTGAACCCAGCTCCCTGCCCTGCACCTGTCTCCCTGCATCCTCAGGTTTCCTAAGGCAGTGGTGGGAGTATGGCTGTGGCTGCTCCCCTGGGTTCTGTGTTGTTTTGAATTTTCCCTCCCCCATATCTAGAGTTTTACTCACAACCTAACAACTTAGGTTACACTGAAGGTAGGCACAATGCACTGGGGTGTGAGCGAGATGCACAGAGACCCACTTTTTTCCATCTGCACTTACTTTCATCTTGAGTCCCACTGATAATGCCCTGAGGCCCTTCTGTTCTTCTCCTGCCTGGATTACTGCACTAGACACTGGACCTGTTTTCATCTTTATCCTAGCTTACAATCTACTTGCCAAGCTCCCAGAGTAATAATTTAAAAATATAAATATGATTATCTCAAGTTCCCATTTAAGATCCTCTTATCATGCTTAGAATAACACAAGTTTTTAAATTTGGCCTGAAGGTGTATTCATGACCTGGTCCTGCCTTCTTCAAAGTTCTCTCCCATGATCTCCTTGTTACCCCACTGCAGCCATGCTGGCTTTCTACAGGTTGCTGGGCTGCCCCGAGCCCTCGCTGCACTTTTTTTCAGAAATACTCGTCCTTCTGCTTTTTGCGTGGTTAGCTCGTTTATCTTTTGGGTCTCAGCTTAGTGCCATTATTTTGTAAAGGTCTGGAACATTCCCCTCAAACCCACGATTCTTTCACATAGTCCTCATTTTCTTTAGAAAACTTATCAGTCTTTTTAATCATGCATTTATTTTGTTTCATCTCCTCTTCTATCTGCCGTCTCCTCCTGTACTGCAGGATTTGTGAATGTCAAGGTTGCATCCGTTTGGCTCAGCACCACATTCCCACAGTCTGGTTAGTGCAGGGCTGCTCGATGGTCGGTGCCCCAAACAAAGCTGAGACCACACGAAGGACATAGTGTGTCTTCCTGGGCACATACCGGCTTGTGTGTCAGTCCTCTACACTGCTCTCACACAGCAGGGAGGGACAAAAAGGGGGATTCTTGAGGTAGGGAAGAAGACCCAAAAAGAAAGATGAATTAGAACTGCAAGAGAAGAAGGGAAAAGGAGAAATATAAAAGGAGCACAGGAAATGACAAAAGGAATTGGGAGAGAAATGGAGAGAAAAGAGAAGCAAGAATAAAAAATAGATGGGAAAAGGAAGGTAGATTAGAAGTGGTTGAGCATAGAGAAGAGGCAGAGAAAGCAGAGAAATAGGAACACAAAGTAAAAGGTAGGACAAAAGGAGAAGAATTCAAGGAAAGAAAATATAAGGAGAAAAATACGGATGATGATAATGAAACTGGAAAAAGAGAAAGGAATAGAGAGGAACTGATAAAAATAATGGGTTCTGCATGCTCTAAGAGCTGGGTGATGGCACTGCTGTGCCAGCCTGTGCTGCCCCCGTCTCCCTCCACAGGAGTCTGTGCCAGCAGTTGGGAGCCAGCTGTCCGAGGCTGAGGATGGAGCTGGGCTGGTGAGAAAGCTGAGACCTCTGGGTACTAAGTCCTGTGTGCCCCGAAGTCCTCAGGCCTGAGATCTCTCATGAGTGCACCACCTTTGCCACTAATAGGTCCTATGTACCGAGGGCTTATCTAAGCTAATTTCTGGGGAAAAAAAAAAAAGGAGAGAGAAAAAGAAAGGAAGAGGGGTAGGACAGAGGGAAAAAGAGAGGCCAGCGGAGCTGTGATGCCATCACGTAGTAAGTGATGATCAAGGAGACATAACTGGGGCTGCTGCTCCTGTGCTGGGGCCCATGACTCAGGTACAGAAAGCATTTATTCCTTCCCCCGTTCATCCACATATTCTCTGTGTTAGATAATGTTGACATGGAGGGAACAGAACAGGTCTTGCTTTCACAACACTTCTGGGAATCTTTAACACGAAAGGAAAAGGGTATTTTTAAACTGAAGAACTGGCCACCTGGCACCTTGTCACCTTTTACATTGATCATGTGAAAGTTCTAAAGGGCTGGAACTGGTGCTGAAGGGATGGAGACAGCTGGGAAAAGGGAAGAAGACCCTGATGGGAATGGCTTCTTTCTGAAATCTGGCTTCTTTTACTCTAATTTACAAAAGCGAGCATGCAGTGTTCCCTGAGTGTGTGGGATAAACCACCATGGCCAAGTTAACACCCCGTTCAAAGCCCATACTCTAGTGGGAAGTTGGGATTTTTATTTTTATTTATTTATTGGTTTTTGTCTTTTTGAGATAGGGTCTCATGATGCAGTTCAGACTTGCCATGCACTCACTTTGTAGCCCATGCTGGTCTCAAAATTGCAATGATCCTCCCGCCTCAGCCTCTCGAGTGCTGGGATTACAGGTGTGCGCCAACATGCCCAGCTTATAGTTGGGATATTTAAAGAAAGCTGAACATATGGCAGAGGGAGAAAGTATTAATAAACCTGCTTAAGGAAAGGGGGTGTGACCTGGACTGTGTGGGAGGAGAAGGGCTTTGTTAGCATGCACAGGGGTTTGTCCGAAAGAG
The DNA here is from genome assembly GCA_004365215.1 of Cuniculus paca. Classification (NCBI taxonomy): domain Eukaryota; kingdom Metazoa; phylum Chordata; class Mammalia; order Rodentia; family Cuniculidae; genus Cuniculus; species Cuniculus paca. The sequence continues at coordinate 21,846 of RJWT010001194.1, read as the reverse complement.
CAGGGCTTTCTGAGGAGGAGAGGTGCTCCGCAAGTTCCAGGACACCTTAGTACTTTCAAAACATTTTTAACTTTTCAAAAAGATGGGATCTCACTATGTTGCCCAAGCTCCTTTTGAAGTTGTCTCAAGGGATCCTTCCTTCAGCCTTCTAAGCAGCTGCCACTCTTAGAGCATTTTACTGGTAAGAGGAGCAGTGCCTAAGAGAATCGGGGTTTTGCAAGGAAAAGCTGGGGTTTGCGAGGAAGCATGGGGCTTTATAGAAAGCAAAGGAGTTTGTAGCAGAGCTTTCTAGGAAGAAAAGGGTTTCTTAGAAGGTGCAGGGTTTATAGGATAAGTAGGGATTGTAAGGAGGGACAAGTTTTATGTGGAGGAACAGGGCTTCCTAGGAGGACCAGGAATTTTAATAGGAGACAGGATTTTTAAGAGCTAGACCTTTCAAGACACATCAGCTAATGGAGGAGGTTTTGTAGAAGGAGCAAAGCTTTGTAGACTCTAATAAGCTTTCTAAGGATGAGGAGCAGCATGTGGTTGGGAGGAGTAGGGCATAGACAGATGGAAAGATCAGTAACGAGGAGGGAAGCTTAGGAGCAATGCCTGTAACCATGAGCAGGGCTTTGGAAGGAGGACTGGCTGTGTTGAATGAGCAGGATTTTGCTACTGTAGTTTAGTTATGAGAATGCGGTCAGAACAGCCTAACTAGAGGGTCCCATAAAAACAAATAGCCCACAGTTAAAAACTAACTCAAGCAGCTGGTTGAACTTAGAGATGCAAAGGTAAACACAAGAAGGATAAAAGCTACAAGAAAAAGGAAAATAAGAACTTTTATTCCCAGGAAAAAGATATGCTAAGTTAGTTGACAGGTTCTCCCTTCCTGTGGACTTGGGCTTCAATTGGACAGTTTCTCCCTCTGGACCTAGACTTCAATCAGACTTTGAGAAAACACTAGAAATGCAAGATAGCCAGTTTCTTTTTTAACTAACGTCCTTTGAACTTCCCCCTCCTTCCATCTATGTAAGGCCAAGACAAAGAAAGTATGTTGGACTTCTTTCCCCTCCTGGTATCTATCAAGAGTTTTTTCTTATTATTTCTAATAAACACGCTCCTAAATTCCTTTGTCCTCAAGTTTATGCCTCAATTTTGGGAGATAAAGAACTCATGTTTATACATAGTTAACTGTTTTATTAGGAGGAACGAAGCTTTGTAACAAACTGAACTTTGCAAGAAACAGGGTTTGTAAGATGCACAGAATTTTGTAAGAACAGAGATTTGTGAATAGAAACAGCACTTTGTAAGAAGCAGGGCTTCCTAGGGAGAGGACTCTGGAGGGAGGAGCAAGGTTCAGTAAGAAAATCAGAGATTTTCAGAAGGAAGTGCTATGCTAGGCTGAGGAACAGGATTTGGAGAGGACATGGCTTACAAGAGGGCAGGCCTGGTAGAATGAACAGGGTTTTATAATATGAGGTGCAAACTGGGTAAAAGAATTAGGCCTTCATAAAGAGCGTTTGTAGGAGGTGCAAGGATTTTAAGAGGAATTAAGTTTTTTTTTTTCCAGTATGAGGTACTAGACTAGGCAGGAGGAAGAATTAAGGTTTGTAAGTCTGCTTTGTAGGAAGAGCAGGGTTTACTTACCAAGGAGTCTGGTTGGTAGGAGGAGCAGAACAGTACAAAGCAGAGCCTTGTAATTATCTTGGGGTCTCTGCAGGAGGAGTGGTGCTCTGTAGGAGTGGGGCTTTCTAAGAACTAGAGGGACTTTATAAAAAGCAGGGCTTTGTAGGATGAGTAGTGTTTTGCAAGTACTGAGGTTTTGTTAGATGCAGTGGGGCTCATAAAGGATTATGGATTTGTTGGATTGTGGCTTTAGGAGAAGGTGAAGGGCTTGGTAAGAATAGGGCTCTGTAGGAGTTGCAAGGCCATGTTATCAGAAGGGCTTTGAGGGTGGAGTTTGTAGGACAAAAGCTTTGCATTGAAGGGGAAGGCTAGAGAGGAAGTCTGACAGAAGCAAAGGTGTAGTTTGAAGAGCTGCACTTTATAAGGAATGGGGCTCTAGAAGGAGGAGAAAGGCTTGGTAGGGCAAAAAGAGCTTTGTACATTAGTGCTTTGTAGGAGCACAGTATTGTAGGAGGAGCGGGATTTGTAAGTAGAATTATGAGTTAAGAAACAGGGCTTTGTAGGAGGAATGAGCATTGTAATGAAGGTACAGGTTTGTGAAGGGAAAGTTTCTCTTCAATAGGTAGTATTGGTACCTACTTATCCTTTCTGGGCCATCATTCTCCATTTGATTTTGAGGGTAACCCAGGTTCCACAGCAGAGGTTTGGGTGCTAAACAGGGTTTTACAGGGCTTCCAGATCAATACTACCTGCAAATTCCCCAGATACATAAAATGCTAAGTTTCTTAGACCCAGCTTGAGTGCAAGACCCCTCCACATCTTTAAGTAGTGAAGAGATCAGAACTGAGCTGGTGTTAACAAAAACACTTCAAAGACCTGCAAAACTGCAACCCCTTTTCCTCAAATGGAGGTGTAGAAGAGTTGAGAAGCAGGTTACAAAATTGTCTTCTTGCTTAGGAAACAGGTTCTCCAGCATCCTATGTCCTCCAGCATCCTTGCAGATGGGCCATGTTCTGGCCAGTGACAGAAGCGGAAAGGAGTGTGTGTGTGTGTTACATGTTGTGAATGTCCCACGGATGATCATTCATGTCCTTTCCCACTCTCCCTCAGCTGTGGTGAGGGTATAACTACAAAAGATGGAAGGAAGCCAAATCTTGCTGTGAGGAAAGCTCTTTCCATGATCACCGAAGAACTGGGGATTCCAGTCACCTTCATGGCTTTACTAACAAGGAAGGGAAGACAAAAATCATCGCAACTTTACTGACTTAAACATCTTGCTTTAGCCTCATTAGAATTCCTGCAAGTATACATGGAGGATGTCATCAGATAAAGCCAAATTATCTTAACTGGCTGAAGGAAATAGTCTTTCAATTCACTTAGGTATTTCTTTGGTTTCTAATTACTTCCTAAAGATTCTTTGGGTTTGATTAACAAAGCAAGAAATTCTACTGCGTATGTGTGCATGTGTGTGTGCATATGAGCTGAGGGACAGGCTGCCGCTTTGAAACAGCTGGAGAATCTTTAGAAAATGCTAATGTTAATGATCTCAAATACTCAAATCTCAATAAAATTTGTTACAGTAGTACTTAAAGATGACATTTTAAATGGAGGTTTCAGTCATTAGTTACTAATATTAAATAGATGACAAACAATAAATTATGCAATCAAATTTTTAATAACAAAGATACTATCTTTAACATGGTCAAATATATTTGGCTAAGTCCAGATTAAAAAAAAAGTATCTAGCTTGAACAGTACAATCATACAGCTTTGTACAGAACATTCCATAGATCAACAGAAAATACATTTGGGCACAAAAATAAAAAATATTTAAGGAGAATCTCTAAGCAGCATTTTATTTCTGCAAAACAGACATATATCTTGTACTGATTAAATATCTACAAGTGCTTTTCCTTTAAAAAAATACATATATTCTTAATAGACTAAGTCATTAACAATGACCTGGTAAATCTTTCACTTCAATTTGAATGATTTATAAGCTAAATCTTACAACCACAAAAAGGTTTTTATTTGTATTAAGATGTTACCACTTTTGACAAAAGCTTAAAATATTTCATATTTCAAAGTAAAACTAGCAACATAACTTTACAATATATTCTATGGTAGCTTTATTTATCATGAGGGCTACTCTAATAAAAACTGATGATCGCTGTTGTGCTGCCAGATGCAGGAAAGCAGTAGAACATTGATACTCCCTCCCCACAAGCTCTTATCATGGACCACAGCTTCATAAGGACACTTAGGCCCCCATCCCTAGTCTAAAAAATACAGCAAAAGAAACTGACACCAAGCAATATTGGCTGATCCCATTATATTTTAATGTGTAGAACTCCTGCTCTAGTGAAGTGATATGAAGTGTATGGATAAATAAATTAATCTGTTTACTATCTCTGCATTACCCAGAAATATTGAATTTTCATTTATACTAAGTTAGTTTCTTATTCCATGAAGTTTTATAAGATGGAAGAAAACTAGACCCATGTTTCACTTGATTTTAGACTTAAATATAACTAAAATTAAAAAGCATTTCTGAAAAACCAGTCCCAGTTTTGAATCATAAAAAAGGAGCATGAGTATACAGATATTTGCATGAGCATTAAAAGTAACTAGGTTATCTTTAAGCTAAATTTTAAAACTTTCTTAAAAGGAAATACTTGAACATTTAATTTTTCTTGAAATTATAATGACAGCAAATAAATTTTCAAATTATGGAAAAAACACTTTAAAAAACAAAACACAACAATGAAAAACTGTGTACTACATAAGTATATTTTAACAAACATTTTATCTCCTGTTTTCCATCAAAATACTAATGAACTAGATATATCAAGTAACAGAAACAACTGGCCACTTTGTGCTTTGAGAGGGCTTCCAAGTCTTAATATTTTTTTAAATCTTTTGTAAACCACATTTAGCAGACATAATACATTTCTTATTGCTCTCCAGATTATAGGTATATACACCTTCATGTTAATAACAGTTTAAATTTTTGTTTCTAATCCAGAAAAATTATGGCAAAATGAATTCATTTTTGGAATTAATATAATCAACCAATATTTTAGTGGTATGAAGTTTAGCTTGCTGGAAAATTCCTTATTCTGCACCAGAGTATGTAATAGAAGGTGCATTCATTTTGATCCTATCTGAGGAGGTTTAGCTAGTGACCTATGAGCAGATTCTGTAACAGCAGTTTTACCTTATGGGAGAAAAGACATAAAGGTACATCTCTTTTGGTATATAGAGATGCTCTTGTTCTGTGATCCGTTTTGCCAAATTTGGATGTGAAGGCAAAATTCTAATAACAATGAAGTAACTGCTGAGAAACAAACATAGGACCTTATGAAAATTTTGCTTTTGAATATAGAAAAAGCATTTATGTAAATCCAGTAGAAGATACTATGTTCTACACAAATAAGCGTGTCAGCACTTTTATCAAAATCTATATTTAATAAAATTTCACATATTACTAAGAGCCCAGGAGCTAAATAAGAGTAATTTATTTTATGTTGTCTTTGTGGAATAAAAAGCATCTCAAATTAAAATTTATAAACTCAATTTCAATTTTCTTTCAGAAGTATACACTTTCCCCACTTTTCCTTCAGAGGGAAGCTTGTTTTTTTTTTTTAATCTCTTTCTCACACATTTAAGAATTTCTAAAGATGTGTCAGATGGGGATAGGTAACATGTTCAAAAGGAAATGTGCTCTGATTATTTCAAGAAAAACCTGCATTTGCCTAGTCTCACCAAGAAAATTTACTTTAAAACCTTTGGTGATACTTTAGCAATTAATCAAGGTTATTGCCTGACTATACAAAATTAAGTCACAGTCTAAAAATTTCCAATCGCTGAACTGTTAAAACCATTTTTCCAACATGGTTACAAATTAACAGTAAAATGTCTTTGGTGATACCTATATTCTTATGAAAATCTTTTAAAAAGTGATTACTCTAACTTGCAAGTGCCTATATAAATATGAAACCACCCATAAGGGACAGGTACAGAAAACTCAAAATTTACACAGTAAATCTAAAACAGAAATGCACGTTAGCAATGAGGCACTTTCTTTTTAATATTTAATAAAGCTAAACATTAGTTCACTATAGTATACAGCATTTATTTTTTCAGAAGGAGTCAGTTTAAATTTACATAACACTTGAGTGTATAATATAATTAAGTAAACTCACTACATTTATAAAATGTGGTATACTAGTATGGGACAGATGTTCAATGAGGAAAGAAACAGTACACTTTTCTGGAAGTAGCTAAATGACATTACTCAAGTAACCCAACCCCTAATACTATTACTTCATCAATAAACCATTTTTTCATACTTAAGTATCTTATTAACCTAGTGTTTTGTTAATTTAGAGAAAAGACCATATTTTGATTTCTCTATTAACTAATGTGACTACTCCCATTTAAAGTGATCTTTATAAACCATACACATTTTTTATCACCTAAAGTTCCTTGACCCTTGAGCATGTATGATTTTTAAGGCAGAAAAAACAGAAAATACAATCTTTTATGGAAGTAATAAAATTCTTTTGGTTTACTGCTTAAGAAATAACAGACTAAAGAATAATTTAATTTAGGTTTATTATGTGATTTAATTGATACAGACGACAGGTTTTTTTATATAAAGGTTTTTTTAAAAGCACCCTATATTTATAAAGTTAACCAAAAAGGTGCTTGTATATTTTCTCTATACTTGGTTTCTTGCAAGTTCTATAGTCTGATATAAGACATAATGAGCTGGGAATTTAGTGTACTACTAGCCAGAAAGTAGTCCCATACTTAGAAACTCATAGTTGATATACTGTAAGAGGTCAACTGAAGAAGTCTAGGTTTCTACTAGCAAAACCACATTACTCAGGACCATAAAAACAAATGTGTACCTATCCCAGAATGACAACTGATGGCCTTTTTTAATGTAAGATTCCTACATATTTTGGCACATAGTCTTCCACTGCATTTCAATAAAAATGTCAATGTGTTATTCAATAAAGGAATTTTGTATAAAACTATTTTCAATTTTGTAACTGTTTCCTTGAATACTTTCTTGGAAAAATGGTGGAATTACATATGATCAGACAAGAGACCAAATTTAAAGAGCTCTTCAATCTGAAACTTATTTATGATCATAGTTTTGACTTGGGAGCCAAAATATCTAAGTCTTATTTGTGGTTTTCAAAATGCACTCAATTCATTTTGAGTTAATTAAAATTATCTTCCATACGTAAGACACTATTTTAATCACTGATCTAGATGTGACAAATTTACACTAATTTTTAAAAAAAATTTTAAAAAAGGGCTGGGGATTTAGCTCAGCAGCCTAAGAACCTGCCTGGCAAGTGCGAGGTTGTGAGTTTGACCCCTGGTGCCGCAAAAAAAAAAAAAAAATTTTAAAAAAACATCTAGGAACTAGATTTCACAAAACATTTTTTTCTGTAGTTGGATAATAAACTCAATTTAGGGTTCAGTCTAACGGTTTTTCAAAGCATTTAAGGAGCTAATGAACACATTTTAAATTTTGCACGTGAGCCCTTTAAAGAACTAAAAATCTAAAGAAACAAAAAACTGCCATATCCTTGTTCACAAGTCAGAACAACAGATTAAGACTTTTTGACTTATAAAAAGATATAAAAAATTAATGAACTTTAGTAGGTCTTTTATATGATAAAATGCATTGAGACCGAGGTGTTTTTTGTATGTTTCTTAGAGTTACACAATGTTTTAGTTCAATGTTTAGGAAGCAATTAGGAATTCAGAAGGTGTTAATTTGTGATACATTTTACTAGAAAATGTAGCACTTCTCTCATGTAGACAGTATAAAAGCTATGTGTTTAACACATAGATTGTGCTCATGTCAGATTTCTAAAACAAGCAGTTTTTCCTAATTTCCAAGCATTTCCTGAATTTTCAGATGTTAAATATGTTTGTTTCAAAAGCAATTGTTAAAGCAATTTCCAAGGACATTTTTGGAAAATGGTAAATTTTAAAAGGTTTAAAATAAAAAATTTTATATTGTTTAAGGTAACAAGACTTTCTGTGACTTGCAGATTAACCTGAAACAAATGGAAAACTTAACAGAACTGCAAAATCAAGGAAATTATCACAGTTGTGAATTTTAATAAACTCATGTATAAAATAATACAATTTCCCTCTGATTATAATAGCTAAAATAAAATATTCTCAAACCATTAATTTTGGTTAGCACATTTATCTACTAAACTGTATTCTATTTTATGCATATGTTTTGGAAATGTGATAACTAACATTTTTAACCTACAACTGTTTTGAGATATTTGAAATCCATAAAATAGCTAATGTTATCTGTTCTAAAAAACCTAATATTTAAAGTCATCATTCATAACCTTCTGCATGCCACAATGACACACACCTAAGGCCAGCATAAAAGAAAAACAATGTATTCATTAAATGACAACAGCAATGTAATGGTACATACATAAAATGGGCTATACAATGACGTTTCATGAAGCAGCACCCACTTGTCATAAGGCATTATGAAAGATGAACCTTACTTACACATTAATTTTATTAGAAGTGAATGTGATCAGCTGCCAACATTTCAAATGGTTGTGAATCCAACTTCAGTTGTTCAAGAAATTACATACATTTTGATCTGGAGGGCTAACGTGCCTTCCTTGTGCAATTGGTAGACCACACAGATGCTTAGAGTGTTGACAATTATGATGTGCTCCAACATTAAATAATTGGAATTCTTCATAAAACGACTTATACACTCAAGAATGAACTTTTTTTTTTACACAAAAAGCTTAGCAAGAATAAGATGGTGGCTCAGAAACCACTTTTCTAAATATATTTCCATACAAAATAACTTCAGATATAATTATCAGATTCTTGTACAGTACTCTATTTAAACAAGAATTAATAAAATAGTAAGTATGTGAAAATTGCAACACCACAAAGATTGAGCCATATTACTAGTGTAATTAAACATTAGGACAATCTTGAAACGGGCAAGCAAAATATTCAAAAGGCCAAATCATGGCTGCACACCATGATTTCAACTATGACTTGCACACTGTGAGACAGCACAAATACCTTACACAGATGGTTCAGTAGCAGAATGGTACCTGCTTTACTCTTAATAGAAACAACATGAATGCAACTAACAATTTAGAGACAGACAATGGCCTTATTTGCATGCTGAAAATCTGATTGTGTCCCTCTAGTCCACACACCGTTCACTGTGCAATCTGTCGATGAGTAAACAAATAGTGCAGGATTCATTTCAGTGAAATCTAGGCCCCTTGGTCTAACCGAAATCAATTCTTGGTCGATACTGCAATACCATAGGGTATGACTATAAAATAAAAACAGATGATGAATAAGACTGTTTGCATAAACACAACATAGTTTATATACAACGTAGTTTACATACAAGATTTCAAGAATTCAAGCCACAATTTACAATATTTCCTGATTGTGATTACAACAGTAAAAATTTAAATTGTTATTTAACATTTAAATTACTATATTAATACTTTCATTTCTTTTGCTTGCCATTATTTTTCTTGAGTCAGTCAAATTTTCACTAATGTACTGTAGTGGTCAAGTTCCAAGGTCTACAGATGTCACATGGAGGTCGAATATGTGACCATACCAATGTATTACTTAGGGAGAGGCAGGGCCTATTGAGGACTGCAAGCTACATGTCCTACTTCCAAGTATCCCACCAGTAACTGTAAGGCTGAGCCACTTGGGCTCTCAGGCTGGATTCTCCTAGAGCTGCGCTGCTGAGAACACACTGAGTAACACATTAGCATGAGACCCCCTGCTGTGAACTTAGGAAACTACTAGTTTTCACAAGCCAAAAATTTTATAAGTTTGACATTTGTTCTTTTTTAGTATTTAAAATTTATTTTAATGGTCTTTAAAAATATTAGATAAATAAGAAACTAGTTGCTACATGAAGTATTTATGTCACTGTCTTCTTTCAATAGTCAGTTGATGATATTAAATGTTCTGATTTGACTATTACATAATAGAAATAAAAGGTTCATAATTGTCCTTGGTGTTGCTCTATGTAGAAAAGATATCATACATCTGGCTACCACACAGCGCTAGAGAGGAAAGAGCTTGCAGATACCAGAATATGCCAAGCTACCTCTGCATCTGTTTTTCCCTCTACTTTGTCATATAATATAGAAACAAAATATCAAAGTCAGAAAGGGTCTGGAGAAACAATGACTTTTCTTTAAGTTGCAAGGTCCCCTTTAAAAATGAAATATGAGGAAGTACTTTTATGTTTTCCAGAAAAGATGACCATTCACTGTTACTTCATCTTAGTGTGGGAAAATGCACAAATCCAGTACAGACAATTCTGTATTCTTTCACATAGATTAAAGACACTGAGATTCTACGATTCTGAAAATGATTTTGCACTTATACAGCTTTCATCTCAGGAAAGGACAGGAAGGCAGGAATAAAAATCCTCTAGATCTTGCTCTTTCAGCTTAAAAAGTAAGCCAGATGCCTCTCCCAGCTTTCTATGCGCTAGCACTAAAAGTCTCAGCTTCTCAAGGTTTCCAAAGTCAAAAATTACTTTGGCTTATTTTTGTTTACTTGTTTTTATTTTAAACTTTATTCTTTTTGTGCAGAATCAAAGTATCTGGGAATGGGGTATAGAAGTCTGTAATTTATAAAACTCTGTGGGTGTCTCTGGAACTTAGCCAGAGTGAGACCATTAACATAGATATCCTATCCTAATGTTACTAATTCCTGTTCCACTTCACTCCCATCTATAACATGCCTTTTATCTGCAAGCTTTATTTTCCATTCCTGACTGTTGAATCTGCATACTTTCTGTAATTCAACTCATTTTAGAATAATTCATAATACACAGAAGTATTCACCAACAGCTCTACAAGGGATGAAAGTATTGGAGAGGAAGCAGACTGGCTGTTGACAATGAACTTGTTTTACTGTAGATTGGAAAATTCAGAAAAACATTAAGGAACAAGGAAAATTATTTAAATCCTATCACCTGAATGTAACCACTCTTTAATTTTACCGTACATCCTAGTCTTTTTATCTATACTTTTTTCCAAAACTGGAATACATTGTTTGGTAAATAATTTTGTCCATTTAAAATTCTATAAATGCATTTCCATGGCATTTAATACATTTTTACACAATCATCTTTAATGGCTATATATTATGCTTTTAAAGAAATGAGTCGTAAGCTGTCCATATCTCTTTTTGCTATACATTTGCATTATAAATTAATTTTTTTCTTTTTTGCATTATAAATTAATCTTGATCTAATGATTCATATTCTTTCCCACATGACAGATTCTTAGAAGTGAAATTACTAGTTCAAATAACATATACATTTAAAAAAGCATTTTGATAAATACTATTATACTGGTCTTCAAGAAAGTTGTTCTATTTTTGCTTTTCCAAAAGAAATGAGTGGCCATTCTTTTAGAATCTCATCAATAGTGACTATCATTCATATCCTTAATTTGGAAATAAGTATAAAATATTATTTTATTTCTTGACTTCAAAAGAATTTCATCATTTGTATATGATTGTTGGTCAATTATATTTCCTTTTTTTGTAACTTTCCAAGTTAGGTTGTCTTATGGATTTGTATGAATATTTTTTATGTAATAAGGACCTTAAACCTCTTTCTTATACATATTGTGAATATTTACCTAGTTTGAGATTTTTGGACCATTCCTACTCTGAGATCATTTACTTAACTGTATTTTATTCTTAATCTCTTTTAGTATCATTTTTAGTATTTACCATTTTAAACCATCAGAAAGTTATACTGGTCAATAATGTGAGGTTTGGTTTGAATTCTCCCACTGGTGTCAGTACAATTAATGAAAACAAGCACCACTAGATCTGCACTCAGCCTCCAACAGGGCATCCCTGAGTGCGCAACTGCCCACCACCCTCCTCTGTTTTGCCCACTGCAGCACCACAGGTCCCTGCAATTCTCAAACAAGCAGACACGCTTTCTGCCCAGGGCTTCTGCAATGTATTCCTTTGGCACCAGATAGTTACATGGCAATGTCTTTTATTTCCTTTTGATCAAAAACCACCTTGTCAAAGAGACCCTTTTTAGGTATCTTATAAAAATATTCTATTTACGTACTTGAAATTTTCTTCTAACACTAAAATTTAATTGTTCGCTCTTTGTCTGATAGTCATTAGAGTGTAAGTTCTATGAGAGAAAAGTCCTGTGTTCATTTTTATTTCTCCAGGGCTAGACGAATGCCCAGTACATATCAAGTGCTCAACAGATAACTTAATCTTTTTCTCTCTTAATTTGAGATATTGTCTTTTATATATTTATATATACTCCTGTACTATACACTAGAATCCATCCCTGAGATACCTTTTTATTTGTATGCCTATGTTTAGGTCATATGTCTATATCGAAGTTATTCTTTTTATTCATATGTCTATGTTCATTTTAACTATTTCAGCTTTATAATATATTTTAATATGAGCAGTACACTTATTCTTTCATTACTCATTTGAAAAATGACTGACCAGAAGTATCTACTTGTATTTCCTGTGAACTTTAGAATAATTAATGTTGTCAAGTTAAAACTAGAATCTGGTAAAAGTACATTTGGAATTACATTTGACTCCACAATTTAATCAAGGGTAGAACTGACATCTCTATAATATTTAACATTCTATTTAAATTTCTTCTGTTCGAAATGGAATTTTGGATATATGCTAATTGAACTGGATGAGAACCAAATCAAATTTCCCCATAAGGTCAACACTGAACCTAACCACTGAATTTGATTTGGTTCTCGTCCAACTTGGTTTGGGACTAGAAATGGGAAAAAATCAAGTTCAGGAACAGAGGTATCACTGTATACAAGAAGGTGTCTGTGAGAAACGCATACTGAAGTACTTAGTGATCAACTCTCCTGATATAATTACTTTCAAATGGTTCCACAAAAAACAAGCAGCAAAAACAGACAGAGATAGAGACAGAGACAGAGAGACAGACAGAGTCACAAACAGAGAGAGAATACAGTAAGAGGAGATGGGAAGAGGAAGAAAGGGAAAGGTGGCAGAAAATGTGGTTAAATGTTAACTGGTAAATCTAGGTAAAGGATATAGTAATTTCAATTTTTTATTGCCCTGAAAAATTTAAAAATAAGAGGCTCAAAGGAAAAAATCAGTGCCTAACACTGAATTTTTCAAAATGCATTTTCAGCATCTACTGGAGATGTTTTAGTGTGTGTATATAAAATATAAATTTTTCACACACACATACATATATATGGCTTACTATTATGGGGAAGATAAGGATGTTCTCCCCACAATATTAAACCATTTTTGCATTTTTGATAAAATACCTACTACTAGGTTTTGTCTTTCTATTCTTTTAGTACAATATTTCAGAATATTATTTAGTGTACTTAGTATGCTTCAGTATATTATTTATCACCTCTGTACTTAATATTCAAAATCAGATTTGGTATTAGCCTTTTCATTGTGGGTTCCCTGTCAATTTTACTGTCATACTTAAGCTATTTTTGTGACATGAATTCAGAAGAATTTCAGGTTTTTGAATGATTTAAAATAAAATGTGTAACACAGGTACAGATTAAGATTGATCTTTTCCTTGAAAATCTGGAGAAGGTAACCACAAAATCACATAAGTTTATTTAGAGTAAACCTTTAAATTTTTATGCCTTTCATGAATTAGTGATTTAAATTTTCTTTCTTCTTGGGTAAATTTTGATGCACTATGTTTTCATAAAAATTGTCTATTTTAGAAAATGTTCACAAAATTTAAAATTTTAATAGTATAAAGCTATATACGTAATTTGTTCTTATATTTAAAAAATGATTTTTTTCCTCAGCAATTTCCTCCCTGTTTTTGGCTAAAGGTGCAGCCCATTAACTACAAATTTTCTTACAACACTAATATCCATAAAAAAGTGTTTTAAAAAAAAAGGGTATTTGGGTTGATATAAAAATCTGTTTTAGTTGGGCATGGTGGGGAGTATCTCTACTCATAGTACTCAGGGTGGCTAAGACAGAGGATCAAAAAGTTTGACTTCCACCCTGAGCAATTTAATAACTCAGCGAGACTCAGTCTCAAAAAAAATTTCAAAAGGGCCAGAGATACAAGCTCATTGTGAAGGTTTTGGATCCAAGCCCCAGAACCACAAAAAGTCTTAGTCCAGTTCTCTTAATACTCCAGATCATGGTTTAAGAACATCTTTATTTTTAAGGAAACAGACATAAATACCAAGAATAGAAGCAAACTAAATACCAAGAATAGAAGCAAAATATCATGTATGTATGAGTTACAGCTATAGACATGCTGTAGCACTACAATTCACCATCCCAAAGTCAGCTACAAATCTGAAAGTTTAAACATCTATTAACCTCAGATTTTTACAAATTTTACCAGCTCAACTAAATTATTTCTTCACCCTTGTTTGTGTAATGTAAGGAGAAGGATGATTTTGCTCCCTATGTCATTTTTTCTTGGTTTTACAGATCATTGCTGAAAAACTAAGATTTAAAGCAATGCATATTAAAGAAACACATATTTTAATTAATGAGTGTATGGGAATTTCTGTATCATAGCATTGACTTATTCTAGACAGACTAATTAAACATTTTTGATTAGTGATTTGAAGTGTTCTTTTAATACTTAATATACACTCATTTGTATTCACTCCCAAATGGGACAGCAACATTTACTAGTTCAGTTGTTACATAATTCTCTTTTTGTAGCTCCAGGGAAATACAATGAGGACTACCTATCTCATTATTGGGATAAAAGAACAATGATATTTTAAAGAAGTGCTGTGATTAGTCCATGAGATTAAAGTTGATCATGGACCATCTCTGTACCCAATAATAATCTTTATTTTACTAAACTTAGTCTCTTCTGTTTTCTACATTTTTGCAATGCATTCTTATTAAACTTCCCTTGAACATATATATTCAACTATTGTCAGCACATTACAAAATTAGCTCACTAACATGTCAAAAGAGGTAACACAAGTAACATGCTAAAGGAAGGGGATAAAGAAGCCTATAATTACATTTAGCTGTTGTTATTCAAAGTAATCTAATTTGGCATCTCATCCTTCATTTGCAAATTAAATCATTAAAAATATAATATGTATACAAAGAAGGTAACATCCTAATCTAACACGGGTCAGATATTTCTTAAAGGCTGATGTTAGTAGCTATTTAAAATTCCTGACTCATAAATATGGTTTTGACACATAAAGAGTGGGAAAATTTAAGTTTTGAAAATATAAAAAAAAAGCCAACTCATTAAGTTTTATATAGTGACATGTCTCAGGAAGTCAAATTTGGGATGAAAGCAATCACTGACCACCAGGGCATTGTGATGGGCATATGTACCGTCGTGAGTGCCTCTTACCTGATACAAAGGGCCATCCTGAGAGCAGACTTGCGAAGTTGAGCAGTTCAGACACCGAAACTGCGGAGGAGATGAACTCATCAGATAAGAGGCATCCACAACTGGATACATATTTAAAATTGATTATTTAAAGTATTTTAATGTCAAACATAAGAGGCAACATGACTAATTTTAAATAAACACTCTGAGAAAATGGTAGCTGTTTTGGAAAAAGTAGATTTAGTAACTTAGTGATTGGTAAAATTTAGCTTTAAGTGATTTCAGCGTCTAACTATGAGATTAATATTCAGCAAATACCAAAATGGAGGCCTAACTTTTCCATATCCTTTTCAAATATTAATTCCTGGGGAAATCCTTCCCTAGTACACACAAGGCACTCTTTTCCATTCCTTCCAGTGAACAATTTCTCCTAGCTTTCCTCTTTACCCCTCTTTTCAAGGCAATCAGATCTCTGAGTGAGGCACAGAATTTCATTCAATGTGTCAGGGATTCACTTTCTCTTTTGTTAGGTTCTTCATATTGTTCAGATTAGATTATTAGTTTAAGTATCTATGTTAATAGCTTTAAATTAGGAGTTTCTGAAGTGTATTTCATGGTTATATTTGCAGTCTTAACAGCTACTGTCCACACAGCAGCTACTCAATAAATGTATTGAGTGAATCAAGTGAGCATATTTAAAGTTTTGAGCAGATTCATTTGTAAACTACCTTTTATCATCTTAACCACTTATATTAAGAAAAATCATTCCTAATCTTAATTTTTATATTTTTATATTCAACAAAAATATACTTTTAATTATAATTGGAGTATAAAATATAAAATGTATACTTAAAATTATGCATATATGAATTCAACATTGCGTACTTTTCAAAATGGAAAAAACTAGGAAGCAGGACATGACTGTGAAAAAACAGCTGAGACATATAAGGTAAAATTAATACTGCAAACATGCACTAATAAAAAACATAAAAAACATGAGTTGTAAATTTACTGGGATAATTCTAACATCCTAGAGTAGATTTTTAAAAGATGCACTTTGACAAGATTATAAATTGTCTATTTCCTCAAAATACTTTTGCATTTTTTTTTCCTTCAGAAGTTGGTCCTCAATTCTGTGTACAGTGCTCACTGACATGCTCCAAGACATGTCCAGCAGGGCTATCCTGTGGTGACCTTCTTTGCTCTGAATAGTCTCCAAACTCTGGCCTATCAGTTTGCCTAACTATTAGAGTTGTAAAAAGTGTTCTCCAAGAACACAGTTAAGGCAGAAAGTGGCATTTTCACTAATTCTTTTTTATATTTCTACTTTTCATATTAATCTCTTTGGTATCAGTCTAGATGGATTATGTCTGTTTTTCCTAAAATTGCCAGATAATACAAATGAAATAAAGGAAAACAAGCATGATGCAGTCACTTCTAGTGCTATATTGGCAAAAGTTGTTGGAGAAGAAACTAACCAGGATCATTTCAGGAAGGGTGGGGGCTGCCCTGACAGGGAGTCCTTAGCCCACTCTAGAAAAGGCAAATAGACCAGTCTGTGATTAAAGTTGAAGCCGAGTAGAAAGATACTGACAGGAAGCTCTCAGAGGTGGAATTAAGAGAACTAAAATCAAAATGAAAGTTAACATACATAAGCTATTACAAAAATAATTAATATTTATTATGTCATGTATTCTGCAACACATTTAATTCTTGCTGAATGCTCTGAAAAAGGTATTATTACTCTTATTTAAGGATCAAGAACCTGAGGCAAACTAGGAAGCAGGACATGACTGTGAAAAAACAGCCGAGACATATAAGGTAAAATTAATACTGCAAACATGCACTAATAAAAAACATAAAAAAGTAGAAAGTACTTAACAAAAAATTTACATTCAGAATATATATAGTTCCTAGAAGTCAGTAAGAAAAAGGCAAACTTAGTGGTTAAAAAAACTCCAAGACAATGTGAAAGTTTACAAGGGAAATATAAAGTTGATAATATGGTGTTGGTAAGGATATCAGAAAACGAGCACTCTCATACATTCCTTATATGATTATACACTGTTAAACCTCTTAAGGGTACAGTTTGTCACTAACTCTCAGAATTTAGAACATGCATATTCTGTTGTAAATCTATTTCTAGGAATCTAGACAATGGATATATTTGCACATATGCAGAAATACATGTAGTAGTATATTATAAGCATGGCTTCTAATGTCAAAAAACTAAAAAATAGTCTAAATGTCCACCAAACTGTTGTGTTAATTAAATATACTACTGACACACAAGTCAAATTCTACCAATATATTAAAAAATATTTCAAAGTTTACTGATTCTCCATAAGACATATCATCAAATGAGAAGTAGCTGCAAAACAATACATGAAATTCCATATATACTGTGAAAAACTGTGATGACCACTGGGGTGGAATATTGTATTATATATAAACTTTTTAGTACTATGGATTGAACACAGGACCTCAAAGCATGCTGGGAAAGAGCTCTACCACTGAACTACAACCTCAACCCTATTCATTTGTTTGTTTTGATACAGGGTTTCACTAAGTTGCTCCGGCTGGCCTCCAATTTGTGATACTTCTGCCTCAGTCTCTAGAGTAGCTGGAAATACAGGCCTGCACCACCATGCATGACGATTATTTTTAAAGTACATTTTCTCTCACTACAAGGAAAAACATCAGTGCCAACTTGGACTGTAAGGATACTGAAGTGGCAAATATTGTTATGTACTGAAACATTTCTAAGAGCTAGCTAAATTTGACCAGATGTTTGTTTTGACTCCTAAAGATAAAAATTTTTCAAAAAGACATCGCAATGAAAACAAAGTCCAGAAAGAGATGGGCTCATAAAAAAATGGAAAGCCTGAAGCAGAACTACTGTAAAATAAAGAAAAGCAGTGGTACTGAAGCTGGGTGGTGTAGGGAGATACTACTCGAGAACAGGAGGCCAAATTAATTTGCCTGAGATTCTCCCTAGGAAGCTAGAAAAAGGACACAGTAAGGGGTGATCTGAATATGCAGTAGCCTTGTCTGAGGCAGAAGATTCAGAAAGGTAGTGTCCAAGAGCAAAGAAAACCACAGTTTGACTCAGAGACATGAGGAAAAGATATTGAACATATAAGGAGATAGCCTCATGACAATATATAGAATAATGAACTACCAACATGCCAATTCCAGCCACAACAACACAAAAATATAACTCAGTGCCAATCACAATTCCACTCAAAAGATCACCTGGAAGAATAAATGGGTAAAATCAGCTATCACAATTAAAAAAAGATAGGTAGCTTTTTTATTGTGGTACTATACCAACAGGTACTAATATATATCACAAAGCAACCTAGGAAGGCCCACCTATTTGCCTTACAAGACATGATAGTTTGGACTTTAACCAAACTATCCCACCGAAATTGAACCATTAAAGCCAAATGGTTATGTGATCATATTTTTATAAAATCTATATGATGTGTAACACTGGCTTAGAAAAATAATCACTTGAAAGAATAAAACAAAATGTCAGGAACATAAACACACTATATATGGTGTCTCTGTCATGCTTCTCTCTCTCTTATACACACACACACACACTCATGTGTACATAATGATGACATCTCAAAACAGTAAGGCAAAATATGATTATTCAATGAATTGTATTTTTAACTAAAAACTTCAGAATACATTACTCTTAACCTTGCTGTGAATGTGTGTAAATAAACCAATCCTAGGTAGATAAAAATGTTTAATATTAAAAATACTAGAAGTAAGTAAAGAATCACATGGTGGTCTTTAGTTTAGGAAAGAAGTCAACTCCAGCTGCAGGCAGAGCTAGTTAGCAATGCCAGGAGGTAACAAGAACTTCAGAACTCTTGGCTTCCTGCTGGGAACATATGTGACGACAACAAATATGCTAAGGACTCAATGAAGAAATTATTTTATTGTCACAGAAGCATTTGTCCATGTTACTCTTCTGCCATAATTCATCTAACATAATAATTTATACTTAACTGGAACCTGAGAAAGGATTTAAAATTTCTTTTAACAGAAAACAAATGGGAAACTGAAGTTCAAGTAAATGAATTACCTTTAGGACATATTTTGTATAATTATTACTTTATTAAAGGAAAAATTATACTCGACTTAATCGAAATAAATACTGGGTTCTGTGCTGGGGAGTACTCTAGGTGCTGGATTTAGCAGTGAATGAAAGGAAATCTCTGCCTTCAGATTACTTCTTAGTTGGGGGACAAAACAAACATAGTAGGATGCAAGCGTTTTAGAGGGTATGAAGTACCATAGAAAACAATAAAAAGGATCAAGAACGTGATTGGGAGATCAAAAATCTCACTGAGAAGGTAACACAGAAGGTGAATAAAGTATGAAGATAGAGGAGCTAGTTTGACGTAGCAGTAGGTGGGCACGTTTGGAGAAGAACAGAGGCCACTGTGGCCAGAGATCTGTGTAGCACAGGGAGAGTAAATGGTCAGGTGGGAGAGGGATGTAGAAAATGTGTGTGTGTATGCAATAGTCATAGGTCTCTAGAAGGACTCTGGCTTTTATCTAAATTATATTAAGCATTACTGGACAGACTAGAGCAGAGGAGTAACATGTCTTCTAGCTCAGGGACAGGGCGAGGAGCACAGGTAGGGGAGCAAGGCGGAGCCCAGCTGGGAGATTTTCGGAATCATTTTAGAGAACAGTCATAGTGGATGGGATCAGAATAGTAGAAGGGAAGGTAGTGAGAGACAGCTGGATTCTGATTATAGTGTTCCGATGGTAAAAATTACAGAATTTGCTAAAGATAGATGAAAGAGAAAGAAATTCAGGAGGACTTTTGGGATTTTGGTCTGAGCAAGTAGAAAAATGAAGCTACAAATTTCAAAATGAGACTAAAGACAGGGAGAAACAAAAAGGAAAAGAAATAAATGACCTAGTATGTTACTTTATTGCTATAATAAGATGGTAATTTTTCTCTACCTGAATGATAAAGTTTAAGATATTGTACCACTTTTTGAACTTTTATTAAAATATGTCTCAACCAACCAAAAAATTTAAGTTACTAAGAAATGTGTGATCAGAAATGCAATGGTAGTAATACTGATTTAACTGATAGCCTACTAACAGAAATTTGTACACGTTAGCTGTTTCATGCTTTGACACTTAAGTAACTGAAAATGCGGGGCAACTTCCTGCAGGGGTCTTGTGATGCACAACTCATGATCTCACAGTGAAGACCATTTACATCTCTTTAACCTTTCAGCAAACCTACTCATAATAATGACTTCTAGCCCTAACACACTGAAGTGCCCACTGAATTACCCAAGTAACCTGAAATTACATTCCATATAACATTAATATTACGTGTAATATCACAACATACATTCCCAATAGCAGTAGTTGAAAGAATTTATTCTCTGTAATTTGTACCTGAAAATGCATATACAACCCATAAAAGAACTATAAAATGTCACAGAAAGGCAAGTAATTATTTACCAAATACAAAGAAAATTACATTTAAAAAATGAACCCTAAAAATGTTTGCTGAGTTCTTTCAGAATGTAATCTCTTTTGTATTGGTCTTGGGCCCTCTTCGTTAATGGCCAGGGCATTCAGCTTCACAAGGAAGGTTTTACTCACATGAGACTCAAACAGGAAAAATGAAGTTAAGTGCTTCATTTATTATATTAAGCACAACAAGATTTTTCTTCTAAAAGTTAATAAAAAATCTAATCCACTGCATGGAACAAAACATGATATGGTGAGGTTTGTTTTACAAGTTACAGAGATATGTTTTCTTTCTTCCTTTTCTCTTTTTTTTGGGGTGGGGAGGGGTAGAGACTCACTCTGTAGGTTCAGGCTAGCCTCAAACTGCTGTGATCCTCCTGCCTCAACCTCCCAAGTGCTGGGATTACCAGTGTGTACCACCATGCCTGGCTAGTCACAGAGATGTTTACATTCAATGTTAAGCATGTTTTTGAACTACTGAAACACAGCAACTTTCATATCTGGATTCTGCATAATCGAACTCTGTGTGAATACTTAATTTTGTGTTATATTTTATAATTTACATTTCATATGAAAATGCAGTAAAACATAGCTCACACAACAGAAATGTTAAATTACTTAAAGAGTTTAAAAGGATGGCATACTGCATGATAAATACCACAGAATCTTTACGTCTGAAAGGTAACCTTGGAAGTTGCCTAGTCAAAATTTCTAATCAATTTTAATTAAGGTTTTTTTCATATACTCAGATCATGATGAGAATTTCTGGTAGCAGTACCGTATCAGCCTAACAATCCCTAGTGTTTCAAATTCTCCTAATATCCCATGTTCCTTGTAACTCAGGTGTACCTGAACCTGAAGTTTAACCCTAATCAAAGATATAGTTCAAAATACCAAGATTCTCTTTTGTGTTTTCTTAGTTTTTTTTCTTTGAAGAATTTCTCCCATATTGCCTAGGGCCAAAGGCACAATAATCTAATTCTGGCATCAGAAGCCACTGCAAATTCACTTACCCTTAGACCTGATTTTATACTTTCAAAGTGAAGGAGGTACCTGAAAAAAAAGATGCATGTATATTCTATTCTGTTTGTCCTTTCTGTCTCAACCCCAAACCAATTCTCTTACTGACTACTGGTCACAGGAGTCAGGGCAGAATTTCAGCTTTCTAACTTTCACTCTGTATACTTAGAGGTTCCTATTAATTACTGAGCTTTAAAAAATATGTGTCATAGTCTCTGTTTTGAAGTTATCAGACTTCTAAACATCTTTCAACCAAG